>JAQMYJ010000013.1:2341862-2367279 GCA_030014305.1 Clarias laeviceps | reverse complement strand
GTTGGATTGTCAATGCAACCCTCTTCTCCGTCAGTGTGTGAAGAGTGGGAGAAGAGGGTTGCATTGACAATCCAACATTTTATAACTTATTTATAACATTTTATATATATATATTTATATATTATGTATAATGCTAAAAAACACTTTTACATAAAATTATTTGAATATAAATCACTTGATCATGAATGTGTCACATCTGATGAAAAAGTCACCTCACAAAAGTTACATAACACACAATCTAAAGACTTCACCAGTTAATGAGGAATTTCTGCAATCAATGCCAAGTGTAATTAAAGTGTAATTCTATTAATAAACAGCCTTTTCTTAGTATTTTGTCATCACATCTGAGGTAAATGTTGATATTCTGAAAATCTTTGTTTACGGTTCATGATTGCTGTCCCTTTACATTCCCTGTAAACACTGGAATTTATGATTAAATGTTAAAGCAAAAAGTTATGAATAATCTAGACCTTTCTTTTCACACATAAGAATGAAGCTCCATGCAATCACTGTGTGTTGTGTTTAGTATTATAGTTTGAACTACTAGCTACAGAGGAGTGATGGAAGTCTGGTTAGCGTTCGATGGCAGGTGTAATTAGTAATAATAATCAATATCAATCTTTTTTCAGTATTTTATCAACTTATCTGAGGTAAATGTTGATATTACTGATGGTTTGGTATGGTTTTTGTGATCCCTATGCTTTTACATCTTCCGTAAACAGCTTTAATATGGCTAAAAACCTGACTAGCCTGCAGCTACGTATTTGCTAGGTTATGCACATAGATTGTACCTATACGTGGTAATAAGCTAGCAGCAGTGCTCTAATTAGTTTAGCCACACTTTTGGATGTACAGGTGCTTTTCCAAACCTTCCTCAAAACAAGGACATTATATATAATGCGTACAGTGTGGATAGCCTTTAAATGAAGCATTAGTCATGTGAATAGCATACATAAAGCATTTATAAACTTCTGTACTTGTTGAAAGGTTTAGTGATTAATATGTTACACACCTGAAACGCTTACACAATTCTGTCAGTCTATTAGAAATGGAATATGCACACACAGGTTATTCATAGCGTTTGATAAATCAATCGGTCATTCTCTGTGGTTCCTGGAGCGAGTGAAGGTTGCTGATTGAAAGTGTGTGTGATAGAGAGGCTTTAATCCCGAGATTGAGAGATATGCAATTGAAAGATTTGGTCAGTATGTGTCCAGCTTTTGGCTGAAGAGCCAATTCAACCTCTTGACCTAAAGGGTCAATGAACGGCGTATGCTGATGGCCTGCTTATCCGACCAGCTCCCCGACCTCCCGCTGACCCCCCAGTGACCTCTCGAACCCTCTCTGCAGGTTTGGACTAGAGATTTCCGACAACAAGTTCGAACAGCTGGAGGACAGATTCTTCGCTGTAACTTTTCATTAACATGTTTGGAAGATGTTGGTTTTTTTAAAGTATGAGCTCAAGGTACCACATTGTCCTGTTACATGGCTTCATAAGCAAGAAAAACATAATGCCATAATTTCACATATTGTCAAGTCTCTTGACTAGTTGGAAATTCGAATGATGCAAATGAAAACAGCAAACACATGAGTGTGCATATTGCTAGATAACTGTTTGCACAAATGAAAATAAATATTTAGATGCATTTTACTGTATTTACTGTATGAACATATATTAATTGTTACCTGGAAGTGATTTTTTTTACATCATTTTTGTAATAGCTTAGCTATGTAACTTTTACATTTTTTCTACTTCTGGTATACATTTTTTTTTAAAACAGGAGAAAGCAATAGGACTAATATATAAATAAAAAATAGATAAAAAATAATTTAAACATGTAAATTTATAATTTTTATCAAGTTTTAAATTAGATTACTTTTTACATTTTATTTACTTGTTTTTAATTTTTTTACTCTTTCTGTAAAACTTCACAGAAATTAGTTTTATAGAATTAAGTTACGGTGACAAAATTTTATTTAATTAGTATTATTACAAAACTATTCATTGCAGTTCAGTTATAAACTAGTGTAAAAGTTCTTTAATGAAACTTTAATTTTTTATTTTTTTTGTAAAAACAACACATAAGCTTAATTCAACAACGTTAGAAATCTTATAATTAAAAAAAAAATTTTTTTTAAAGATAAATTACATAAATACAAACGTGTCATTAAATGATTCTATCTATGATTTCAAGTAAAAAAAAGAAAAAAAATCAGCTATAGATTTTTTTTAAAGATTAGTTTTTAAGCCACTTTTCCACTTAGAATTTTTGTCGCCTTTATGTTATAGAGATTTTGAAAATATCAAAAGATGAAATATTTCCTTCCGAAAACTTTTACACATCCCACAAAAATTTACCTGTATATTCAAAATGTACTTATTTTTTCTCATGAAATGTTATGAATTTCATAAACGATTTTTACATTGCAATTTGGTATAAAAGTTAAGTTTTCACGCAAAATTATGCATGTAATTTCTCTTGCTCTTTCAGTTTCAGCTAGTTTTTTTTTTTTTTAGCTTTGTGTATGTTTCCTAAATTATTAATTTTTTGTAGGGACAAAATTAAATTGTTTAACTTAACACAGGTTTTATTATTCAAACGAAATAAACAGTGTTTTTATTCTCTGGTACGGTCGAGTTGTTTTTGCGGAATAGTTGAGTTTACAAGCTTGGATTTGCGGATTAGACCCTGGCCACCCGCGGGCGAGTCCGGAGAATGAGAACTCCCCCATCCGTCCAGTGAATAGGCCACAATAACCAACGCAATGTAAACGTTTCTGAAAAAAGAACAGGGTAATGAATTTTAATCTGCAAGAGTAACAGCTCCTAGACATGTGGTTTGACTGTTTGTATATATATGTGTGTGTGTGTGTGTGTGTGTGTGGTTTGTGGGCATTGATAGTGGGAGGCTGGGTATAAGCTTAGCTTCTCACTTCTTTTTCCTTGTGTGTGTGTGTGTGTGTGTGTTGAGGATAAAGACCTAGAAAACCAGCCAGGCTTAGTTGACAGGTGACAAGGGTTAGAGTGAATGGGGATTTTGTAATACCAACAGAAAAAGCCTGGGCACCGAGGGACCGCCTGAATGGAGAGAAAGGAAACTTTAGAACGGTTCAGGACTCTCCCTCTCTCCCTCCCTCTCTCGCTAATCAATGCTAAATCATTGCCATGCTAAAACAGGCTGATCCCGGTGTCACCAGTTCCTGTGTGGCACTCTCTTCCGTCGCCGTGAATTTTTTGACACGTTTGGTCAACAGAATTTACATTTATTCATTAGGAAGGCGCTTTTATCCGACGCGGTCGAGCAGTCAAACCAGGAACGATGACGACTGGACAGAATTGATGCTGTATGCTAGACTGCACATGCTAGTCACAAAGCGGTGAAATTCCATACAAACTATGAAAATTTAGCACTTATTGGACCCTCCTGCGAAGCACAGGTTTATATTAATGCCTGTGCGCTAATTCGTTATCAGCTTGCATTGAGTTTTGTATGCATGTCATCAACATTATGCGTAACCTTTGATAATTAGTCAAAAATCCAGTCTTCAGCTATGTAGTTTTGCATACATGTGACCACTGTAGTACCAGATTCTTGTGCTTGGCTGACAGGAGGTGACCATGATGTGGTCGTCTGCTCTCGTAGCCTATTTGTCTGTAGCTTTGAGGTGTTATGCATCCTGAGATGCTTTTCTGCTTAAGACGGTTGTAAAGCGTGCTTGTTTGAGTGATTGTCCCCTTCCTGTAAGCTTAAGCCATTCTCCGCTGTTAGAAAAGTGTATCTACCTGGAAAAACTGTTGCTCACAGGATGTTTTTTGTTTATTTGTAATCTACATGATTAAATAATTGTAGGAATGTTGTTGTGTACAGGAGAGTAAATATACATGTACATAATTAACCCAGAGTTGAATGAAGGTAGAAGATGTGTTGACTGTCCTTTTTTCCCTTGCTTCTCTTCTTCTAACCACGCTTATATCTTAACTGGTGGTCCCCATGCTAGAAGAGACACTAGCGAGAGAGAGAGAGAGAGAGAGAGGATGGAACTGTGTCAGATCTTCTTGTGGGAACCCGAGACTCCAAAAGCACACCATGATCCATGAAGAATAATATTTTTTGTTTTTTCCTCTCTTCTCTCTCTCTAGCCATTCAGGGCTTTAATTTTTATTCATGGGGACAGAGAGGAGCAGCGGCCATCGGGGGAAACTGGCCTGGGATTACCATCTCATTAATAGCATCTATGACTTTTGTTCAAAAAGAGCGACTTGTGTAAAAGTGGCAGTGCGGAGGACGATTAATCCGCAGCCTGCAGCTGTATGGAGCTGGACATTCACACACACACACACACACACACACACACACACACGCACGCACACACAAACACACATACACAAACACACATGCACACAAACACACAGATATTCACACAGAGTCATGTATTTGAAGATTAATGGGGACATTTGGTTCTCACAATGAGCTTGAAATTCGAACATGTTCATGCTGCATTCATACACACAGTCATGTATTCCATTACTTATGAGGCCACACGGTCCTCATTCATAAATAGAGATTTACACATGCATGTATTTACATTCAAGTTTATACCAGGACATTTGGTTGTCATATGACACAAAAACGCATACACGTTCACATTTCCATACACACACACACACACACACACACAGAGTCATGTATTTTATTACTTATGGGGACATTTGGTCCTCACTAAGCACCAAAAATACACGTATTTCTATCATTATGTATTATGTTGGTCCTCACAGACCTCTTTCTCAAAATTCTCTCTCTCTCTCTCTCTCTCTCTCTCTCTCTCTCTCTCAGATGGTGGCCCAGATTAAGCAGGCAGCAGATAAACGGGCATCTAGTTATCCTCCCCCTCCTCCCCATGCCTTGTTCTCTCACTCTTTCTCATCCATCCATCTCTCCCTCTCTCCTCACACGGGACGAAAGAAAGAGGGGAATAAGCCACTCATTCATCCAGCCGTTATCTCTCGGGGTGTCTTGTCTCCACGAGTGATGGGGATCATTCTTTTCTCGGGCTCCGTCTCTCCCGTCTCTCTTTCTTGTCCACAAATCCCTCTTTCTCAGCCTGTGGAGAACAGTGGGAACGTGAGCAGGGAAACCGATCCCTCTTTCACATAAATGACACCAGATAGTTGCCTCGTGAGCGCAAGTGGGGCTCTGATGACCGAGTGCAGATAGAAGATGGCTGTCGTTTATCAGACAAAAAACTAATTTTGCTCTCATTTGTGCTCCAACATATGTAGAAAAACTGGATTCAGAAACGTTTATCACCTAAAATTTATCCACTTGAATTTCTATTTATTATACAGTATAGCTAAATTCCACTATTTCATTATTTTCTTTATTAAAATAAATGTAAATATATTTATTAACAAGATCCATTAGGTTTTTTTGTAATAAGTGTAATTATTAGCTAGATCATTAGGTACATTATGTAAATTTTTTGTACATTATGAATTCATTCTTTGTTTTTTTTGTTGTTGTTTTGATAAAATATCTCATTTATTTACAAAATAGTTGTAAAAAAAAAAAAATCAAGGGGGAACCTACAACTAACCATACGAAATTGTTGTAAGACGTCACATTTTTAAGAACAGTTTTATTAACAAAATACCGTTAATTGAATGAACGTAGAGCCATCAAAACCAAACACATGCACGTAAACATGCAATTGTCAAAACTATCATTTGGTCCTTTCCATGGCTTTCATCTGAGGAGATTATAAGAGTACAATACAAATCTAAATAAACATTAGTAATTAAATAATTTATTTCAATAGAACTGTAGTTTTGTATAACTATGCACCAGTCTCTGTATATTCAATTGAATTTTATTTTTATAGCGCTTATAATAATTGTCATTGTCACAAAGCAGCTTTACACAATCAAAATAATTATTTAAGTTTGTATGAAATGTGAATGTGTATGAATCAAAACGATCAGATTGTCCTTGATGAACAAGCCGAGGACAACGGTGGAAAGGAAAAACTTCCTGAGATGGCAACAGGAAGAAACCCTGAGAGGAACCAGACTTAACAGGGAACCCATCCTCATCTGGGTGATAACGGATAGCAGGTGAGGAGCGTGTTGTGAGCAACGTGATACAATATTGAATTCTGATTGGCTAATCACTGTTATTTTTAGTTTGTTAGTTTTAAGATTTTATTTTTATGACCATTTTACATAATACACAACAGTATTAATCTGAAGGGGATAGCACATGAAATTATTTAAAATGTTCACATTCTTCATTTTCTTTCAAAATGTTTTTTGGTTAGAAATTAAAATTATTTTATTTAAATTTGAACTACTAAATTTTTTAAATGTAAATTGTATTCCATGTTCATATATTTACACCATTTTAGTTCGTTGAGAATTTTTAAATATTTATTAGGAATTCACTTGCTGTTTTTTTTTATTTTTTTTAATCAAAATTGTAAATTTAATTAAAAAAGATATCAAATCTAAGCAAAAACAATATTTGATCAATAATTTATCTATACTCTGTAGTATAATTAACTGCAGAGACCTTGCTTCACAGATTTTAAATATTTCCTTCTAAATGTCATGAAATCTTACTTTAATTTTCCGAGTGGACATTTTGTTATTAAAACCTTCACACATTTGGATGTCAGTGTGAGAAAAACAAATTGTGGCAGTGTTTGTGTGTCGCAGCGAGTTTGCGTTGATGTTGTTGTCTCTGTGGTGTTTCTTTCATGGGTCCCTCTCTGACATTTTCTTGTGGACCTCACATACTTACTACTGTGGTGATTTTTCTTTCTTTTTTTAAAACAATTGGATTGATTAGAAGATTGTGTTAGAGTGGATTTCGCTTTTACATTTCTGATGCACTGACGTGATCAGGAGAGACAAACCTAACCAGGGTTAACTGTATTTCACAAAGACTCTTTATTGCTGCCAAACTGACCTCAGGTTAGTTAAGATGAGGTTTGGATTCGGGGATGAGACGCTGATCTCAGATCAGTGAAACTGAGAATTTCCGGCAGAACAGAGTGACAGAATGGGGCACAGGGTCACACTTTAACCAATGGACTTTTTGCTTGTGTATCAATGACCATAATGAAAAGGTTTAAAGAGAAAAATGTAGTAAAATAAGCAAACAAAGCTCTTTAGACATACTGAAGAAAGGATGTGTATTTCATTTAGGGATTGCTTTAAGCTAACAATGATCCTACAGAGACCTATGTTTGAAAGGTTTAAAAGATCTGGAAATTAGCCGGCATTTATGTAGATAAAGATTATTTTTATCTAGCTACTCATCTATATTTCTTACATTTTTTTCAACCAATATTTAAGAATTTTTTGTTCCATCCTGAAATGATAAATTTGCTCAAAATTAACACCTTACAAGCAAGTAAACAACAACATGAATAATTAAAATTCTTATTCTATTACTATATTTCAGATGGCCAATTCAATTTTAACTCTATTTTATTTGTAAGGCACTTTTTAACATCGGTCAGTGTCGCAACGCAGCTTTACACATTTAAAACATTTTGGAAATAAATTAAAACAATTCAGAAAAGATCAGATAAAGTTAAAGTTATATAGTTAGTTAGTTATGTATTAGTATAGAAATATAGTTGAAATGCATTGTTTACACACAAAGATTTTCACATTGAGTTCCCAGAATTTTCAATTGGACACAAATTTGTAGGCAGGTAACTCAAAATAAGTATAAATAAAGAAATAAATATTTGTGATAAAAAAGATCAAGAACATCTAAAAACGATATTTTTTTTTAGCTGAGAAAAAGCTAATCTTCAACAAAAAAGATCTTAAATATATACAAATATATCAAATATTGTATGTTTCATTGTGAAATTATGTTGAAAAACAATTTTTTTATTATTTATTGTATTTTTTTAATTATTGTTTGTGCTCTTTCTGTGTTAGTTGAAATTTCAAGCTTTTCTATTAACAAAAAGTTTGATAATTATAATGTTAGTATAACTTCATAATTAGCTAAATTCAGCCATTAAAAAAAAAATCTTAATTGATTTTGATTATTTTTCTTTTTAGTACAGCAATTAAAACAGGGCTTTGTAAAATAGTTAGTTTTCATATCCTGTGGCCCAATATGTTATTTCCTCAACCAAAACCATTATAAAGATGACAAACAATATTCATCTTCTACATATTGCATAGCTTTGCTCTGTCTTGCTAGTTGCAACATCATACAACACTTGAACCTGTCTCTACTGTCACACATTAACCTTGTTCTTATGTGTGTGTTTGTGTGTGTTTCCGAGGTGGTCCTGGGATGACTTAGGGCATTTTCTCACTGGGAACGATTAGTGGCTGTACAGGACCCTGCTGTGCCGCTGTTTTGTGGTTGTGTTGTCCAACAGAGTTTTCCTGCTGTGTCGTGTAAGAGGTCAGATCTGAGTGACGTCCTTCAGCAGGTCCTCATATTTTTGCTACGTCTGATTATGTTTTAAATTAAGAACAGGACGTTTGTGTTCTTTCTGGTTTTGAAAGCTACTTGTCCAGACTAACTGGCGTTCTGGAGCTCTCCTTCCACTCGTATTGTTATCAATGGTCACAATTTTTCTTTTGCAGCGCTAGAAACCCTATAGTAGTGAACGGGAGCGTTAAATCCACTCTCCCTCAAGCGTGTTTCTCCGAGCTCTCGTTCATGACCTGTCCAGCCCGCGTTCCGCCCACTTCAGCCCTGAACGCTGTCCCCTCGCCCGTACAAAAGAAGCCCTGGCCCTAGCGGTCACCCTCTCGGTCCCCTATCAAGTCATCCGAGCATGCAGGGAACGTATTAGCCCTGATTGGGTTTTGTGCCTGGTCCTTTTTCTCATGTGCTTCCACACGCCCTCTATTTCAGGCTCCATATGCATCAGGTGCATTCTGGATATTTTTCCACGCCAAAGCTATCACGGCCACTTGACCCTTCAGGGTTTTAACCTGCACTGTCAGCTCCTGTAGCGTCACTCGAGCGCAAGGCAGGTCCTCAGACTCAAGGAACAAAGATTCAAAGGAGAGAGACTGGATAAAACGTGGAACCCTGAAACCTGACTGAATGAGCACTCACATTTCATTGCTAGAGTTCTCACAAAACACACACACACATGCACACACCAGCAGTCGGATCACAAGAGATTTGAAACCCTTTGTCCTGTAAGACAATGCGGTCAGTAGCCGGGGCTTTTTCTCCATAAATGATGCCTTAATTGTGTGAGTTAAACAGCTCGACTTTAGCGCCATGAATAACAAAGTGATGAGCTAATGAGGTTTTTTACACTCCACTGCCTTCCTCGAACACATTCCCATGCTGCTGTCTGTCTGTCTGTCCTATTCAGTGTGCATTTATTGTTGTTATACCGATATACGCACATAAAAATGAAATGCAAGTTATATCTATCTGTCCATCTTTTTGTCTATCCATCTTTCTGTCAATCTTTCTTTTTCAGTTTATATTTAATAAACTGTCCATCAAACTCTCCACCAGTGTTTTCCCCATATGTGTGCCTGTCTGTCACCTATCTATCTATCTATCTATCTATAGATAGATCTATATGCCTGTCCATCTACAGTGCTGTAAAAAAGTATTCCAAATATTTGCATATTTGTTACACTTAAATAATTAAGTGTATTGTTTTGTGTGGATTGTTAGACCAATTTGAATATTACACAAAGATAACCTGATTAAATACGAAATGCAATTATGCAATTAAATGATGATTTTATTTATCAAAGAAAAAAAGCCGTCCAAACTTACCTCTCCTATGTAAAAAAGGTAATTGCCAACATTTGCTAAATCATGAATCAAGTGTGATTTTTGGAAAGCTGAGTTAAATTTCACTTGCCACGTCCAGACCTGATTACTGCCAGACCTGTTGACTCAAGAAATCACCTGTCTGACAAAGTGAAGTACGACAAAAGAGGGTTAATAAAACGTACTTTTTCACTGCACTGTACCTTTTTATAGATAGATTTCCATGTCTTTTTGCCTGACTCGTGGTTTTAACATCTGTCTGTTTTTCTGATAATCTATCTATCTATCTATCTGTCTGTCTGTCTATCGATCAATCTTTTTATCTATCTTCCTTTGTCAGTCTTTCTAATTGTCTAGCTCTCAATCAAGCTATCTGTGTCTATCCTTTATCCCCCCCTTCCATCTATCTGCCTTCATATTTTTATCTACCTTTTCTCCACCGTCTCTCTTGCCAGAACCCTCCCGGTTATTAACGCCCACCGTCCGCCAATCATTCATTTATTTGTTTACCGTTTACTGCTTTCTCATTGACCCTTTTGTTGTTCACTTTTCTCTCACCCTGCTCTCTTTCTCATGTTGTTTTCTCCTTTCTTTATTGCCCTCTTTTATCTCTTCATTCATTTTTTTCTTGGAGCTGGGATGAGGCCTAAAAGGACGGGGAGCAGGAGGGTGGGGGGGTGCAGATGGATTTACATAATCTGTGGCGTGGCCCTGGCAGAGAGAGAGAGAGAGAGAGAGAGAGAGAGAGAGAGAAGGAGGAAGAGTGCCAGCCAGGCTGAGGTAGCACGTCGTCGCCAGCTCTCAGATTAGTGACTCTTAATAGGCTTTAGAGCAGCCAAGTTCACAGAAGGTCTGGCTCATGTGTCAGTGCCAAGACCTCTGGTTCCCGCAGCGGGAGTGTGTGAGAGGGAAACTGTTGCTTCTTTAATTGATTCACACACACACACACACACACAGACAAAATGAATGTTCTCCCTTGACTCTTAAATCACATCGTTAATAAAACAAATAAAAATGCAACTAAAAAAAGAGGGTTTGATCGCGGGTTCGAATCACACTAATACAGTATCTACCCAATTCTCAGGAGGCCTGGGGGGACAAAATTGACTATTCTCTTAGGGGGAAGGGATGGCTCACTTCCCTTCGTAGCCACACTAGCCAATCATGGATGTGTATGACCTCACGCATGTGCATTGGGTGGATAGCTCTAATGTCACATGTCTCTGAGAAAAGCTCGTGATAACCGTCGCCCTCAATGCTTGTTAGCTGTTGGTTGATCAGACAGAGCCTTAAGACAGTACAATGTCAAAAAAGGGGCGGAGCAAATGTAGCCATTAAGAAATATCAAGATTACGGAAAGTGTAAGACTTCGCATAGATTTCGAAAGTGATGGAACAGGATCAAGTGACGGCGCCATCTGGTGGTGTGGCATTGCAGATTCTGGCCTAGCTTCAGGATGAAGGATAAACCAGAATATAATATTCTGTTGAAGCTCTGGAGGTGATATTTCTAGAAATAAGTCTGTGTTTCGGCATTTGTCTTTATTCGTCCTGCTCTTTTTTTGTTGTTGTTACGATTTAACTCTTTGTCACGTTTGGGAATGTGCGTGATCATTTCTCTGTTTCTGATGCTCTTTGTTTAATTATGTGTGTGTGCTTGTGTGTGTGTATTTGAGACAGAAGGATGAGTCCTCTCACAGCGCTGTTCTTTCTTCAGCCGCGTCTGGTGCCAAGGTCTTAAGATTACAGCCCCTGTGTGTGTGTGATGAGAAACTGTTGCTTCCCTGCATTCCGGTGCCAAGTCTCGGCTTTGCTGCAGATGGGGGGTTGAGAGAGAGGAGTGGGTGGGAAGGGTGGAAGGACAATTCCCAGTTTAACACACACATACCTTATATATCTCGTACAGATTTACATTTTACATTGAGGCATTTGGCAGACGCGGAGTTACTGTTACCACTCAGTCCTTGTGTCTCTGCTTCCTGAAACAAGCATATGGAGACTCAGCTCAGCTTTAACAAAGTCCAAGAAGTGCTTCGACTTCCAGGCAATTGCGTTTGGAAAGGACAAGCGTTCAGACGCTGGTTTCTCCATCCAGCATCATTTGTGTGTTCCTCTATGTTCTTCTTGCGTCTCTTCATGGTTTGGTTTGGCTCAAAGTCCTGAGTTTGCATCTTCTGGAAGCAATGCAGCATAGATTTCTCTCTCTTTCTCTAGCAGTTGAACATTTTTCCATGACAATTCGTTGACTCCCTGGCAGGGTGCCATTAGTTATTATTCATAGAGCCATAGAACTGGGATTTAAACCAATATTGGTTTGTCTGTGCTCATTCACAGTGCACGCCTTTCATGGCATTAGAAGGTTTTTCCAAACACGTGCGCGTCATTATGTTGTTTCTCTCTCTCTCTCTCTTTCCTTAAATTCCTCAGGTCATACTGGACACCTGTGCCATGTCCAGGACAGGTGGATAGACTGGGTGCTCTGTCCACTGTGGTCTTCACCCTTTCATTGGTGAATAGATAAGTTTTCAGCTTCTTCATATATTGAGTCTAAGAAATGTGTGTGCTTTTCAGTTTCATTTCCATTCTCTCTCTCTCTCTCTCCTCAGTAGTTTTGATTTTATACGCCTGATTATTTTCCTTCGAAGCCACTCAAGGATGAAGCTCAAGGAATCGGAGGTCCCCCTTCACCCCACGCCTGAATGGGACACCAGGACGAATCCCCGTCTGCCCCGTCTTTAGCCGGTTTCACACTGTACTCTTGGGCTGCAAACGTGTGTGTCAGTGTGAGACGTTTCTGATGAACATCTGAGTGTGTGTGTGCTGCTCTTGTACTCGTCTACAATCCGCCAACAAGACGACAGCAAAGTCACACAAGCATCCTCAACAGGGCAAACTCACACACAGCTAGGGATACGCTAGCGCCAAGAGCTGAACACTTTCTGTCTTTCTCCACAATCTTTTTACATTTTTTTATCTTGTTTTTCTCACAATAGTCACATAGTTGTCATTTTTCTTCTTTCTTTTTTGCTGCCACATATTTCCTGCCATTTCTTTCTTTTTCCCTTCTTTTATACATTCTGATGCCTTCTTCTTAATTTTGTCTTTCACACTCTTTTTGCTGTCTTTGTCTTTCTTTCTTTCTTTTATACATTCTAGTCTTATTTTATTTTTTCTTTTGCACTGTTTTTGTCTTCGTCCATTTATTCTTTATTTTTTTTCCATCCCATCATTGCTGTCATTTCCTTTGTTTTTTTCTTTTGTTTCTCTTTTAATTGGTTTCTCTCTTGTTCTTGTCCAACTCTCTTACCTTCACTCTGTTCATGTTGTTATTATTTTAGCTCCTCTGTTTAACCTCACACACACACACACACACACTGTGTGTAAACGGTCAATGTTCGGGCTGGTCTGGGCGGTAATGCGGGCTGGGATGGAGGGAGGAGAAGGGCGTGGCGGAGTCCATTCTGTCCCTCATTGTGGAGGCGTGAGAGGTTTTCGCTCCATCCAGTGAGAAAGGAAGAGGCTGAGCCTGCGACATCTCAGAAACAATTGGCGTCACGCCTCGACGCAGCCTGCTTAAATTATATGCAAATATGTCCGAGGTGTCGGGGCCTTTCTTCACCCCGGTGGCCTGACTCTCGGCTTTTTTACCCCTAATCCCGAGCACAGGGCAGAACAGCAGTGCCTCATTTGCCTAAATACGAGAAGAAATACAGAAAGATGGCGACAAAACAATCACTTAATATTTTCTTTATATTTCGCTTAATAAATAAAGAGAGAAAAGCAGCAGAGACACTTAGCATGGTTTTCAGGCAGCGTCATTAATCTTACACAGCCATGACAGACAACACAAAAAGTTGCCCACAAGTCTAGTTAAAACGTTTGACATCCCACCTAGCTAACCGTTCACACGTTATCAGAAGTCATTACTGTGTTAAATGAAGCTAATGTAGCATGACTGTGCAGTTTATCCAGCTAGCATGAAAGACATTGAATTCCAGTCCACTAGAGCTAACATGCTAGTTAGCGTTAGCCTAGGTTAAGTGTTGTTTAGCTCATGTTGCTCATCAGCTGCTGCTTGTTTGCTCCTAATACACAGAAATGTTTTGAAATAAGCCAATGCTAACGAAGAAGCTAATTGCATTTATAGATCCCTGAAAGTGGTTTTTAAATGAATTCTAAACCAGTTAATCCATAAACACCAAACTGCTTATAATCATATGTTTGGAAACTTGTTAAATAATCACCACATACCCCCCTCCCCCCAACACACACACACACACACATTGTGGACTGATCCAATTTGTTTGTTTGTATTATATTTAAATATAGGTGGAAGAGTCCAAGTCATTGTAAAGAGGGGAATGAGTGTGTGTGTGTGTGTGTGTGTGTGAAGGAGATTGTATTTGGCTGAATGCTCTAGAAAAGAAGCTTATTGTCAATCAATGAGTCTTAGACCAACAAACTGATCTGCAGAATCCTGTGGGATGATGGAGTGACAAGGCTAATGTGGCTAACAAGAAAGGGAAGCTTTTAGCCGCCAGCGCAAAACTGATGGTGGAGCTGATGTCCAGGGGAGGAAGTTATAGCACACTTGTTAGCCTTGATTTTTTATTTTATTTTTTTAATTTAGATTTTTAGCAACGCTAAATTTTTTCCACATGCTATATTTTAATAAATCATGAAGTAATGACTTCTTTGTTGCTACGTTCACTTTGTGTTTATCAACTGCGACAGCTAGATGTTAGCATTCATCAAGAGTTATCATGTAATGCTAGCTAGCATTTAAGAGATTAGGAATTCATTTGTTGATTTATTTTGTTGTTGTTGTTGTTGAATGAAATAAATAAACTTGTGTTTAAAAGTTTTACTTTGTTAATCACTAATCTGATCAGAGAAGTTAAATAGAATAAAAATTCTTGGAATTCTTTCCTTTCTGATCTCATGTCTCTCTCATTACAACTATTGTTTTTAATACAATGAGCTACTTCAAGCGAAATAATTTGCATACGTTGATGTGGTTGGTTAAAACACAAAAGTGAATGTTATACACAAATCTTATTGCCATCAGAATTAAACACCACAGTTCAAGTCACCAACTGGGGCCCACTAATTAGCAGCTGGTGACCTACTACGGTTTTGTGGCCTATTACAATGTTTCATCAAAACATTTCAGCTTTATTGTACAACCAAACACTTTTTACATTTTTTCTTACAAAATTTATTTATTAAATTCCAATATCTAGATTCTCATTTGACATGTGCACCATATAAATTAAAAACATAATACAAAATACAAAAAAAAATCCAAATAACCTATCTACAAAGCGACATGTGGCGCCGTGTGCAAACTGTGCGAGTGGCTCATGAAGTTCATGTAATGGTGATGGTCCAGTCCGTGCTGCTGCGGGTAGGCGAGCGCCGAGCCGTGCCAGGATAAATGCCCGCTGTGGCTTTGCTGGAAGACCGGTTCGCTCGGGTTCTGATGGCACTCCGGCGGAGAGCGCAGCTGACAAAGGAAGTCCACAGGCTCGGGCGAGGTAAACGCGGACTCATATCGTGACCCGAACACGGGCTCCGATACCACCTTGGACTGCAGAAAGGCCAGGATGCGGGCATACTTGTTGTCTTTGGTCTCTGTGCGCTCCACCGTGGTCAGGTAGTGCACCAGGTTCTTCATGCACTCGTGGTAGCCGTAGTGAAAGTAGTTTGCAAACTCGTTCAGGAGCTCCCCTGCAGACACGGTTTCATCGATTAGTAAAGGCAGTTGCTCTGGGAGAACATTTAAACTATCTACAAGTCAGTGACATGGGGTTATCTTTCTATGAATCACAAATGAAACCCATTTTGGGAGGCTAGAACTCATGACACTCCAGAGGACCTTAGAGAAACCATTTGTTTTCTAAAAGCGTATGGATATAAAACCATGAGGTAAAAAAAAAAAATCCTGTAATTTACATTGTGTAAGATTTCATTAGCTAATAAAATGTATATGATCTGTATATACTAAAATTATATCATATTGCATGAACATATTAAACTGATATTAAACTGATATTAAATAACTGATGTTCCTTTGTACTTGCATGAAGTACCCCAATCATTACATGTACATTTGCTATTATATTTTTGTATTATATTTAGTCACATGAACATAAACCTGGTCACCTGAGATCCAAAAACTAATCACTACTAGTATGATGTAGAGAGCCATTTCCATTAAATAAATAAATAGATAAATAAATAAATACATCTGAGAGATGAAGAGAATGAGGACGTGTCCAGGAGGACGTACCTTTTTCTCTCCCGCGGGGAAAATCAGCTGAGTGCAGAGCACGCAAGTATTGTACAGTCATTTCTAAAATCTCTGCCTTCTCCAGTTTCCCACAATTCTGTAAGACAAGATAAGATACGATAACTAAGATAAAATGAGAACTTGGTAAAGACATGGACAAAAATTTAAAGAAATTGGTGTCAAATTAAAAATATGTTTAACAAAAACATATTTTCACAAAAATATGGGAACAGTGTGCTATATTTCAATTCAATGCATATAATAGATATAAATTTAAAGAAATATAGTTCTGGTAATTAATGAAAAGCTCATCTGCAAAAACAGATATATGTGTATAAGTCATAAATTTTCATTATGCACTGCAGGAAATATCTATCCAATTGGTGTTTGTTTAATTGGCTTAATTAAAGTATAACTCATCTGAATAAGGAGTCATCATGTAACATTTGTAAAGAATTATGCACTGCAGTCAGTTCACTTTTTTGAAGAATGGACCCCATACTAGTGAGTCCTTCCATCATAGTTTTCTACTTTAATTGTAATCAATCATTCTAGTCTTTTCCATACATACAGATGGATGGATGATAAACACTATATACAGCAATGCTTATTTATTTATTGATTGATTGATTGATTGATTGATTTTTGCACCCAGACCTGTTTTGTCCCAGTAATGTTCAGAGATTTTCGCTGTACCTGCTTGGCCAGGGCCATGGGGACGGTTTTGCCGAGCTCATTCAGACAGCGGTTGATGCGATCTCTCCTCCGTTTCTCGATCACTTTATGCGAGACTGGTGTTTTCTGCAGGCAAATAGATAACAGTGAAATTTACTGCAAACCAATAAGCAGTTGCTGGATTAATTTGGTTGTCAACTGAGACAGAAACAACCAGCATTCAATTGAGGAATGTTGATTAAGTCATTAATGATGAGATCTGCAACATTTATTTGAGTTAAAGCTCTGCATCACAGGTTACCCTTAAACCACATTATGACATACAACAGGACTCTTATTGTGTTTTATATATTTAGTTAAATAACTAAAGATCTAAATATGACTTTAGACTATCTTGTCTGCTCTTAATAATATTAAATGTTATCACCAATGCTATAAACAGGTCTAAAGGCAGCAACTAATTTCGTAAAACTTTCCTGTCATCAGGGAGCCAATATTTTTTTTAATCCAGGTGACTTTTAAACTGAGAGAGCATCCACTTATCCGTGCATTCACTCATTCGTCATGTATACTGCATATCCTGTAAGGAGACTTAGGGGTACAATGTGGGGCACCAATCCATCACATGGCACACACACATACATAAACACACTCACACACTATGGGCAATTTAGGAACGCCAGTTAGACTAATCTGCATATTTTAGGACTGGGGGAGGAAACTGAAGTACCCAGAGGAAACCCACTGTAGAAATTGCAAGCTCCAGGCGAGAATTGAACCCAAAACCTGGAGGTGCAAAGCAACAATGCTAACCACTACGCTACACCGTGCCGTCCATTCTTTAATCTGTGCTTTCAAAATCATTATTAACGACAAAAAAAAATTTACGGAAAAAAAAAAATGTAAGCATGGTATGCAAGTTTGCAATTATTTTTTACAATCATAAATTAAGCATGCTATAGAAGAACAGCTCACATACACACACGTGTGTGTTGTCTGGACGGTGACAAAAAAATATAAAATAAATAAAAATGTAAAAAAATAACCGTACATTAGAAATGTATTTAGATTGAATAGCAAAAACTGCGTGCTGTATTTCATTTACAAGCTCATTGGTCCATGCACTCTGGTTTGGACACACTTAGCGCATAGAATATATTATAATAAATAAATAAATAAATAATATGCACTAAAAAATGTGTGTCCAAACTATATAATTTTATGAATACCTTTTTAAAAATTATTTATTATAATAAAATCCCTTCTTAAATAAAACGGTTATTATTATTAACTTTTTTTTAAAGTTATGATCAGGTTAGTTCCTCTTGGTTTTTGATCATGTATCAGTCAGAACCCTATAATTATTGGTATTAATTGTATAAGTTGTAATAATGTGCTGAGCTTTTTGTCTCTTACCTTGCGGTCCTTCATCTTCGAAGCCATCGTGTCTTTAGGGGCGGAAATAAGAGCGGTTGCTGTCACAGCTCTCGCGCACAGCGGTGTATGTTCCCGTGTCAGACTGAAGGCGCGAGACTGAGTCGCGGGCTCTTTATAAAGCGGATTGTGCGCGCATGCATGGCCTCCCCGATCATTCTTCAGGGATTAAAGCTCTGAGTTTTTTTTTTTTTTGGTTAATGTGCTCGCTTATAGGATCAGTTAAAGTGAAAGAGAGGCGGGGACCTGGGAGTCTAAGGAGGGGCAAGTGCTGTTTTGTTAATCCACGTGGCTGTCACATGGACACGTTACCCGAGAGCGCAGCCAGTGCGCGCGACCCAAACCAGCCTTCTTTCTTTCTTTCTTTCTTTCTCTCTTTCTTTCTTTTAGGCCGTGTTATAGGTGTGGGCTCGTGTGATAGATACTAGACTCTTGTCTTTGTTTTTTATTTATTTATTTTTTTAACGCCTTTACACGTGAGCACTTCGCTGGTGCACGTTTTAGTGAGCGCGCGCGCTTTTGGTGCCATCGTGTCACCAGTGGTGCCCTAGTTCCTACACCCTGTTCCCTACAAAGTGCATAATGGGGGAAATCATTTAGACACTTGTTTAAGGTCTAATGCAATAACGCACAGTCCTTTAAGTGAACCTACCTTAGTGTGGGGCGCTAAAGGACACGTCTGGTGCATTCACAGTAATAATATACAGCTTTAATAGTGCATCAGTTGTCTTTGAGGACATGGTATTTAAAATATTAAAATATAAATGATTATTATTATATAAATGTCTGTATATTAAATATTAAATAAATGCACCCTCTACCACCACTATCATGATCAAAGTTCAATAAAATCATATATTTTTCTCAAAAAAAAATTCAAAATCAGGGTATAGCTGTACTGTATGTATAGATACATAATAAAGTTTTTTTCTTCTTAAATTATCATCATCAGAACTATTTGTTCCACCACTATCCACTATCATCATCATTATTGACAAAGAGTTCAATCAGTTTTTTTTTCTTTCTTTTTTTATCTATGAGTGAGATTTTATGGCGCCACAAAACTGTTAAACCTTAAACCTACAATATTGCATGTGGGAAAAATATTGGCACCATTTTCACTTTCATGGGAACGAAAACCCTTTTTATACTTTTCATGTTTCTGATGATGTTGGCTCCCACGAGTGTGCATCTTTTCTATCTATCTAAACGTGTACACAATTTATCCTTTAAAGGAATTCGATCTACATAAATACACTCTGTGTCCAGAAAGTCCATTAGAAGTTGTGATTGTACCACTAGAAAAAAATTCCCAAGAATTGCAGGTGCATTTCGTTCACTGGAGTTTGAAACTTGAACCCTGAATTAGCTCAGTTACTGGGATAGAAGCTCTTTGGGGCTCGTGCACCCGGTCCCGTGCGTTAGTGAGATCCCGTGGTTTTGGCCACTTGTGCCCTGTTTAACCTTTATTGGAGCCCTTTTTTTTTGGAGCAATTTTCTTCTTTTTTCATAAAGCCTGTCTCCTGCCACTGGAGTAATTAAGCAAAGCCTATAATAGGCTGTTCCGCCGTGTTGGACAGTAGACGCTGTGTTTAGTTTTTTTTTCTTGAGTGTCTCTGTGTCTCTCCTCCTCCTTCCTCTGCTGTGTTCACACGACTCGGTGACACGGAGATCTTTCACGCAAAGCGTGTGTTTTACACTCCCCAGCCTTGGCAGGTGTATGCGGGGGGACCTCTTAGGCCTGGCATAGCCTCCAGACACACACACACACACACACTCCGGGCACGCCGTCTTTATATATTTTTTTGCGCGCCCACAGCGCGCCACAGCGATGGTGATGCTGTTTTTTTTTCCACACCCACCACCTCTGGACGGCTCAATTTGTATCCTATTATCCTATAAGAAAATGTCTATTGAGCGGAATGAATGGTTGCACTGGGTGTAAATTTTAATAAAAAGAAGAGAGCGAGAGGGAAGAAGAATGCCGGAACGCAGCTGGCCCCCTGATCCTCCATCACCTGCGCGCCCCTATTCATTTGCCCTAATTTCGCTCAACTTAACCAACTTGGGACGGACTCATTCGGGCATTGTTTGCCAAGGGTGAAGCTTTCTGATCGAATTAACACCATGTTTTGATCCGGTAAATGTCATTAGAAGGGGAAAAAAGAGAAGAGAGGGAAAAAAACAACAGTCGCGTCCAGAAGGGGGTCTTTGGCGACGACGCGCAAAAGCGCACAAAAGGACTTCTCTCTTTTTGTATCCCCATGTTGCCCAAGTTCGTGTCCGACAAAGGGCATTATTTTATACTTGAATACATTTCATACAACAATCGGCTGTTTGTTTTTCTCCAGCCATATTTTTTTTCACACCGTGGGTTAAACAACGGGGGTGTATTGTGCTCGCCGCACCGCGCGCCCTCCAAAGCGCGTTTCTGCGCGTCTGCTTCTACTGCTGGTTTTAATCTCCTAAACACTGAGCTCGGTGTGTTTTGTGCCGTTTTGTGTGTGTGTTTTTAATATATCACACAGTTTCTGGTTACGAACTATTAAAGTGTGTGTGTGGGGGGTGTTAAAAAAAATACAAGAAATAAAAGATTGTTAAAAGAATAATAGCTCTTTGGAGAGCCTGATCTGCTGCGATTGAGCGAAAGAGGGAGAGAGAGAGACAGAGGCACCAGTGAAGTAGACTAAAGCAGAAAATCCAATTAGTTCGATTATTTTTTCAAGCACAAAAACATACACACTCGTATACATTCAGTGCTCCGAGGTGCCAAAACTTTTTGCGTTCATTTTGATTTTTTTCTTTTCACACAGAGAAACGCACAAACATTTTTTTTATTTTGTCTTTAAAAAATCGAATTAATTTGTCAATATATTAGACGATCTTGTTGGTAAAAGTTTTATTTAGATAAACAACTTTTAAACTGGGAGCACAAACGCAGAGTTGTTACATTAAACAGCTTTTTTTCCCTTTCATGTTTGTTAAAAAAACGCGCAAAGTCTATTTTGAGTCTATTTATCTTCTTCTAAATTAATTGAGTTTTATCATTAATAAACTGTAGCAGCAAATAAATTAGTGATTTGCAATATTATTATAAATTGATTTTGGAAATATTTAGTTTTTGGTGTAATGTGTCATAATGTAACGTGCCCTAAAGGTTAATTTCAATTTAGATAAACAACTTTTAAACTGGGATTATAAACGCGGATTTTTTTTACATTAAACTGTTTTATGTTTTTCTTTCAAGTTTGTCATTTGATAAAAACAATGCGCTAAAAGAATCTTCTAAAAGATTTGAAATCCTTCTAAATTATTTTGGAAAAATCTTTGTAATTAATCCACAACAGCAGCAGTAAACAAATTAGTGATAGTTTTTTTATTTTCGATTTATTTTGTAAATATTTTGTCTTCCCTTTGTGACATGACGTCACATGCCCAAGACGCACACGTATAATTGCAGTTCTTATCTTATGTAGATCTATAATAATAAGTTATTTTGTATGCTTATACTATTTTTATTACTTAAACATTTAATTCTATAATTTCTAAATAATTATTTGTTTCCAACGACACAGTGCGTTAATTATCATATGGTTTAGTTTTCGGCGTGTAGAAAATTCATTCATTTCATCCAGTTATCTCCAAATCCCATGCACACTATACGCTCGATTATAATGCTTTTTTTGTGATTAATGCACAAATCTAATGTAAATCTATCAGATCGACACTAATGCGTGGACATAATTCATGTTTCCGTGCTAAAAATGCAGTGCGTAAAACCGCAGGCGCAAAAAATGAGTGCAGTGTCCGTGCGCAGAGTTTTATTATTCACAGTCAGTGTGTGTTTGTGTGTGTGTGTGTATGTAGGATATGTGTGTGTGTGTGTGTGTGTGTGTGTGTATTTAAATTGTATAAGTATAGCTTAGTAATATTGTGCATCATTGTTTACATCTCTAAGATGTAAAGATATTTGTAATGCTATAAGTACTGGACGTCTCCAGCATGATAACTGGAGTAAAACTCTCCTTTTATTTTCTTCTTCCAGAGATCGATCAGTAGATTCAGGAATTTTTATGCTCCTGTTTCGCGTGATTTTTATTCACAAAGTCTAAACTGACTATAGATTTTTCCCCCTTAAAGCACATTTAATTTCATTACTTATCACTTTTAAACGTCACTCTTCAAATGATGATAAATGGAGCAAATGATAATGATGGTGGTGGTGATGATGATGATGATGATGATGGAAGTAATGGTGCTGTGATGATGATGATGGAGGTGATGGTGCTGTGATGATGATGATGGAGGTGATGGTAGTGGTGATGGTAGTGGTGATGATGGAGGAGATGATGATGTTGATGACGATGATGATGATGAAAGTGATGTGCTGTGATGATGATGATGATGATGATAATGGGGTGATGGTAGTGGTGATGATGATGGAGGAGATTATGATGATGATGATGGTGATCATGATGGAGTTGATGGTGTTGATGATGATGATGATGATGGAGTTGATGGTGATGATAATGATGAAGGTGATGTGCTGTGATGATGATGATGATGATGATGATGACGATGATGGGGTGATGGTAGTGGTGATGATGATGATGGAGGAGATTATGATGATGATGATGATGGTGATCATGATGGAGTTGATGGTGTTGATGATGATGATAATGATGGAGTTGATGGTGATGATAATGGTGGAGGTGATGGTGGTGATCCCTGCTATCCGTTATCACCCAAGTGAGGATGGGTTCCCTGTTGAGTTTGGTTCCTCTCAAGGTTTCTTACTACTGACATCTCTGGGAGTTTTTCACCCTTGGCTTGTCATCAGGGACAATCTGATCATTATGATTCATACATATTTCTTGACATTTTACAAAATATATGGAAAAGAATTTGGCCTCACCCTCCAATGACATTGTATCCAAATCCAAATGCTTCAATATGGAGTCGTCCCCCTTTAGCAGCTATAACAGCTTCCACTCTTCTTGTAAGGCCGTCCACAAGATGTTGGAATGTTTCTGTGGGAATTCGTGCCCATTCATTCTGTGGATCATTTGTGAGGTGATGTTGGACGAGAAGGCCTGGCTCATAATCTCCGTTCCAGTTCATCCCTAAGATGCTCGATGGGGTTGAGGTCATGGCTCTGTGTTGGGGCCGATCAAGTTCTTCCATACCGAACTCATCAAACCATGTCTTTATAGTCGTTGCTTTGTGGACCGGGACACAGTCATGTAGGAATAGAAAAGCGTAGCATTGTCCAAGATGTCTTGGTATGCTGAAACATTAAGATTGTCCTTGACTGGGGATAAGGACCTGATTGAAACACCTGAATTCAATAATTAACAGGTTTGGACCTGAAAATACTTTTGTCCAGTACAGTATATATACAGTGGAGAGCAGAATATTCTGTAAAGCTGCTTTGCATCAATGACCATTGTTAAAAATGCTATATAAATAAAACTGAATTGAATTAAAAGATGATACAGTTTCATTATTACAGCTTGTTTCTCCTAAAATTATCAGTATTTAACTCAAAAACTATAAAAAAAAATATTTCCAATAATAATAATTTCTACAAAATGTGATTACAAGCGGCAGCACTTAAATAAACAAATTTATGTCTATTTATTAATTATTACTAAATATAAAATCCAACTGAGTTCATTTGTTATTTTAACATTAAAGTATTAGAGCTTCAGAGACAAATTAAACAATAGAAACTTTTTATGCTGTAGATAAAATGCAAATAATAGTAATATTACCTTTAGTTGTTCCGCTCAGTGGAGTGATCGTTTCCATGGTGATTTCCTTTAAGCTCCAATCAGAACCCGAGATCTGTCCAGAATACAATTCGAATTTTAAGCCTCAAGTTAACATGCAGCACAGATCAACATGTTATTGCTCAAATTATTAATAAATTCATTCATATAATGTTTCTAGGTTTATTTATTTACTTGTCAGGCCACTCTTTTGTTTGCTACCTTAATAACTTCCTTTAGAATTTTAGCCAAGGTTAATAATAATAATAATAATAATAATAATAATAATAATTAAAGGTAGTTTTTAATGTTAGAGCGCCATCGTGTGGAGAATAATAAGAACATCAGCACCAAAAAAACTTAAACTTTACTGATCATACCAAGGAGCATTTGGGAATTCTTTTTAAAAAAAAATATATTTATAGACAAACTTCTTTATTTAATTGTATTACTTATGTTAATAGAGTTACATACAGCAATAACCCTAAAAAATAACATTAAAACAAACAAACAAAAAAATATATATATATACAATACTTATTCACACAGTAAATATATTATAAAATAGAAAGAAAAAATGACCTTATACAAATAAAATTCTCTCTCTCTCTCTCTCTCTCTCTACACGCACACGCACACACACACACACACACATACACATATATTCTGTATATTATGTTCTTAATATTCTCTAAAATAATCTGTGGAAGCGCATTATTATTTCCAGCTGAAGTAACACTTTCATGCAGCGTTTCAATATTTCAATTCAATTCAATTTTATTTGTAGAGAGAACTATTAACGGTTGTCATTGTCGCTTTACACAATCAAAAGAAAATGGACAAATGGAAAAATCAGTGCGGATTGGGAACTGCACCTCCAGCACCACCACATTGAGTACTGGGGCTCCCCAGGGCTGTGTACTCAGTCCCCTGCTGTTCACACTGCTGACTCATGATTGTGTAGCTCCAATCATATCATCAAGTTTGCTGGTGGGTCTCATCAGCAAGAACGACGAGTCAGCGTACAGGGAGGAAGTGCAGAGGCTAACGGACTGGTGTAAAAACAACAATCTGTCTCTGAACGTCGATAAGACAAAAGAGATGGTTGTTGACTTCAGGAGGCAGAGCGATCACTCTCCGCTCAGCACCGACGGCTCTTCTGTGGAGATCGTCAAGAGCACAAAATTCCTGGGTGTCCACCTGGAGAAGAACCTCACCTGGTCCCTCAACACCAGCTCTCTACACAAAAAAGCCCAACAGCATCTTTTCTTCCTGAGAAGGCTGAGGAGGGCCCAGCTTCCACCACCGATCCTCACCATCTTCTACAGAGGGACTATCGAGAGCATCCTGAGCAGCTGCATCACTGTCTGGTTCGGGAATTGTACCATATCAGACCGCAAGACCCTACAGCGGATAGTGAGGACAGCTGAGAAGATCATCGGGGTCTCTCTCCCCTCTATC
>JAQMYJ010000013.1:2308902-2333853 GCA_030014305.1 Clarias laeviceps | reverse complement strand
AGCTGATGCTGCAGCTTCCCGTCCACATACCAGCAAATTTCGGATGATAAAGATACGTCGTATAGACGTCGTATAGACGTAAAGACGATGTATCATTTAACAGCTCAAACAGGCGGATCTACAGACCATCAAAATACGACTATAAAAAAACGAACACGATGTTTACCAGATGATACGCTCTTTAGCAGACGCCTCCGCCACGTACCTGTGCTATCTGGGTATTAATTAAGAGGATTAGAATGGGATTAGCAAGTTTTACCTCAGCAAACATACAGTCCTGTTAAATCTCACATAAGACTTTGCATGACTAGGTCTGTTGTGTGTGTGTGTGTGTGTGTAAACAATAAGCCTCCCTCTCTAACCTTTAGCAACAACAGCGTTTGTGATCCTGTTACAGGGGATTTCCTTGTAAATTTGTGACTAGTTTTATTTCCTCAAATTAACAACCCTTGTTTTTCCCTCATACGAGACGTGTGTGTGCTATCTGGGTATCTATAAAAGAAATGCTACATGTTAGCTAGGTAATAACTAGAAATGCTAATTCTTAGCTAGTGTAACGTTGCCTGAAGGTCTTTTTTTTATACAGACCATGTGAATTCGGCATGAACATGTCCACATTCCTTTCAGATTTGCTGAGAAAAGACTTTTAAAGAGAATTAAAATGCCTTTTCACAGTGCTGCTAACACATGCTAATACAGAACACGGCTCCTCAATTTTGCTAACTTGGAAATGAATTAAAAAGTTTAATGTATTTGTGATCTCTGTCGTTAGAGCTGACAAGCTGGTTGCCATGTTGTGTGGCGTCATTTAGATAGCGGGTTACGAATTTAAAAGAGAACAGACGGTTTGTGGGATAAAAGCAAAAGACAAGTTGTGTTTTGATGGTTTCTGAAAGATAATTGCAATTTTTTATTTAGAAATGTGAAAATTCTGACAAATAATGGGGAAAAAAAAACAAGCACAAAAAAAAGTACTGATAAATATTTCCTGGTTTGATTAGAATTATATGTTTGTGTAACAGACGGAGTGCTGATGAGCAAAGTGGGGACCAACCAGGAGCACACGTTACATGTGATAGTATAAGTAGAACTGTTCAAATAAAAACATTATGCAATTCAATCGACCTTTTGTTGGATTGATTGAACTGCGTAATAGATTTATTCACACAGTTCTACTTATACTATCTAATGTAACGTGTGCTCCTGGTTGGTCCCCACTTTGCTCATCAGCACTCCGTCTGTTACAACTGTTGCAGAAGATACAACCCACGTCCATCTTCTGCAAAATATTTGCAACATGACCAAACTTCTGTGGCTTCTGTTGAAATAATGAAGACAGACAGACACATGTGCATGCACGCACGCACGCACACACACACACACACACACACACACACACACACACACACACACAGACTCTGTCTCAAACTGAAGTCACATGATGTGGGTTGCTAACCGAGTTTCCGGCACATTGAGAATGTGTGTGTGTCTGGTGTTCAGTTCGTCTGATGAGTTGAAGGTCACAATGACGCACTGAACTTCACACAACTTTCTGCTCTGCTTTTATTTATATAAACACAATTGTAGTATAATATGGGTCGGTTTTGTGTGTGTGTGTGTGTGTGTGTGTGTGTGTGTGTGAAATGGGGAAGTGGTAAAAAACATCCTGCTTGTCGAATCCCTGGCTCATTCTGCTCTACACACACACACACACACACACACAAACTTTGATGCAAACTGAGGTCACATGGCATGGGTTGCTAACTGCGTTTCCAGCATATGGAGAATGTGTTCCTTTTATTCTGTGTGTGTGTGTGTGTGTGCATGTGGTATTGTGTGTTGAGTGGTAGGTCAACATCACACACTCCACTCCAGCTGCATTGACCCACACAACTATCGGGTCCAACTCGTTCTGCTGGTATTTATCAAACACAATCAAGCTTTAATGTGGGTCGCAGATGTGTGTGTGTGTGTGTGTTTGTATACAGAATAGGGAAGTGATAAAAAAGATCCTGCCTATTAAATGCCAGGATCACAATGACACACACACACACTTGTTCAGGGTTTATATTGCTCTGCTGTAACACACTTAGATCGAACCAGGGGACAGGAGAAAGACGGTGTCCCTTTGAGACAGTGGTGAAAGGCGGTGGTGTCCCTTTGAGACAGTGGTAAGTGTACATGTGTGTTTCTACGTGCCGTTTGGGGGCTGTTGCGTTCTATTCTTAGTCATTTAGAAACACTTCTAAGCGTCCTACGCGCTAACACTGACTGCTGTGGTTTAGATTTCACACTACGTCAACGGACACAGACTTCTGTTAAGTACCGCCTTTATTCTGTGTCTCTCTCTCTGTCTCTGTGTGTGTGTGTGTGTGTGTGGGTGTGTGTGTGTGTGTGTGTGCGATTCATCTCTGTGAGTATGGTGATTCAGTTTTTGGGTGTGTGTTTGGATTTACAGTTATGGATCACTGTATATATATATAAAGCTATGTATGCAGACTAATACACCAGACTAGTGGGCATGACATTCAGGGATACAGCTAGGTGTGTGTGTGTGTGTGTGTGTGTGTGTGTGTGTGTCTTTGGGAACGGAGGGTGTGTCTTTGAGCCTGACGGGTGGGTGTGTACTTGACCTAGCTAACGTGAGCATAAACGAATGCCAGTGTGAAGGCACACCCACTTTTGCATGTTTCTTTTAAAATAAATGCCCTCTGGGATACGACTTCTGTAACTTGTGATGTGACCCTGCTGCTATATTCAGCTGAGTCACGAGTCTGAGTCTGCAGGTGCGGAGACTATTTTGGGTTTCTTTAAGGACAGGGCGACTGGAGAGAGACTGAGGGCGTGTGTCTGTTTGTGTGTTTTCAGGATTGTGGTTATATGTATATACAAATATATTGAGTGTAAACTTTCACTGGAACTTAAGGACCCGCGATACGCCTCTTGTCCACACTTCAATATGACTGACAGCCATCTCCTTAGCTGAAGTGTGATGTGAAGTCATTGTTTATTCAAGTTTCCTGTCTCACCAAATCTTTTTTTTCTCTCTCTCTCTCTCTGCACAGACTTGTGCGCGTCTTTTTGACTGAGGAGCGCCTCTCGGTTGCCGAGCCATGCAGATGCAGGATCTGATTTGGCAGTTCCGGGTGCCCGAACTGGGTGACTTCAGGCAATATGTGCGTAGTCTGCCTACTAACACTCTAATGGGCATGGGTGCATTCGCCGCCATCACCACCTACTGGCTCGCCACCCGACCGCGAGCCCTGAAGCCCCCCTGCGACCTCGCCATGCAGTCTGTGGAGATCGAGGTATACAGTAGGTCTTGCAGTGTTTATCGTCGGTCTGACGCAATCTGACGTTGATTGTACGAGTCCAGAATCTCTTCCCACTTCTTTACACGTTCCATTTGCTACAACGACCTGAACACTGATTCCTTATAATAACAGAAAGAGAAGGAGATGTGCTCAGCCTGGTCGGTTGCCATAGCGACAGCCTTGGCAACCTCCTCCAATCTGAATATACAAGAAAGAGAGAAAAGCTCAGGCCATCGTCCTTCTCCTTCTGTGTCTTCATCTCTGTCTCTGTATTTGTGACCCTCTGTCTCCTTTCATGTCCTACTTCCAATCAGTTCTTCTTTTTCTGGGCATTATTTAGAAACACCATTAAGTCAAATCCCTGTTAGACAAGTATGAGTACGAGCTGAGCCTTGGGTTTCTTGCTGTTCGTATATTGCTGGTTGTTAATCATTAATCAATTCATTGCCATCAAGAATTTAACCAAATACATACATATGTACTAAATGATAATGTTTTGCGTGATATTTTTCTGTAGCTCACATATTTATTACCTTGTACACCACAAAAAAGAGCACACTTCCTAACTTTTATGGCTACATTTGCCATGTTTTTTCAGGGTGGTGAACACGTTCGCCGTTCCACCCTTCTGGACAGCGACAGGTTGATGACGCACTTCTACGATGATGCACTGACCATGTACGAGGTGTTCCTGCGTGGAATCCGGGTGTCCAGTAAGTGTCCTAAATAGACAATTTTACCTAAAAAAAACAGATCTCCTTGCTTGTCAGTTGAGCCGTTGATGTTGAGCACTATTTCTTTTTGTCCTGCTCAGATAATGGTCCTTGCTTGGGATCAAGAAGAGCTAAGCAGCCATATGAATGGCTCTCGTACAAAGAGGTAAGATGTTCTAGGTTAATCCTGGTTCCCAAACCTCATCACATTGTAATCGGGCTACAAAACCTGCACCAGTCATCCCACTCCACCAGTTTGCCCCTCATAAATAAACACTGTAACAAGTTTCTGCTTTTTTGCTCTATGGAAACCTCTGTCTATCATTGTAGAAGCGTTTTTTATTATGATCCGTGTTTGTGTGTGTTTGTAGGTCGCATTGAGAGCCGAGATAATTGGCTCGGCGTTGCTCCACAGAGGTCACAATAAAGCAGGAGACAAATACATTGGTATCTTCTCCCAGAACAGACCTGAGGTACACCTGATCCAATATTTGTTCTAACAGTATTATGTATTTTGTGTGTCGATTTGTGGGATAAACAGAATGTTCCGAAATTATTGGAACGTCAAGGCCAGTTCTTGAGATTTTGCCATACACCGAAGACGATTGGGATTGAGATGCAAAGAGGACTTTGTGACGAAAGATCAGAATTGAGCCATTCATTTCCTGATGCTCACATTTAGACTTCTTAAACAACTTGAAACGATACACTTTTCCACCTAAATTCTGTTGGTGAGCAAAAGTATTGGAAGACACCAACTCTGATAGATGGGACTCTGATAGATTTTCCCTCCTTTTTAAGCTTCAGAACAGCCTGCACTTCTCTGTTTAACAACAAATAGAGTCCTCTAAGGAGAAACCCAGGGCTTGAAAGGCAAGAAACATTCTGTGCTGTTAATCACCAGGTTAACGAGTATCACCGTCAAGTCGTGTTCCAATATTTTTGATCACTAGAAAAATTTGTGTATTTGTTTTAAGGCGTTATGTTCTAATACGTTTAACATTTATCAGGAAAGGAAGATGGAACTCTGATCAGTCATCTCACTTAAACAACAGAACTGGCCTTGCCGTTCCAATACTTTTAAACAGGCGAATCATGTTTGTGATGTGGTTTCAGTGGACTATATCGGAGCTGGCCTGCTACACGTACTCACTGGTGGCTGTTCCGCTGTACGACACACTGGGCAAAGATGCCATCAGCTACATCATAGACAAAGGTAAGACCACACACACACACACACATACACTCGGCCTGTCAAGACAAACCCATGCATCATCATTTTCCTGGTTTGGTTTTGAGTTAAAAAGCACAGAGCATGCGATTAGCCGTGTCTCTGTCTGGTCCGTCTTGCTTATGATCCCTCTCATTTTCTCTAGCTGAGATCTCGACGGTGATCTGTGACGTGGTGGAGAAGGTGCACACGCTGCTGGAGTGTGTGTCGGGTCGAAAGCACAGCATCAGGACCATCGTACTGATGGAGGACATGGACAGTGAGCTCACTTCACAAGCAGAAAAGGAGGGCATCCAGGTCATCAGCCTGAGGATGCTGGAGGTGAACACAAACACATGCACATGCACTCATACAGTACATGCGTTAACACATGCGTTACTTCATGCTGTAAGACGTACTGCAAACGTACACCAATGATTTCAGCTGAACTGAATGTGTCTTTTGCAGGCTCTCGGCAAAGCCAATCACAGACGCCCTGTGGTGAGCAGAATAAGATATTTATTGCTCGATTCCAAACAAATCATAACAAACCGACATGAATAATAACTTGAATCGAGCCGCTCTTAATCGATGCTTTGCTTTCTTGTGTTCGATTTACCGTAGCCTCCTGAACCTGAGGACCTTGCGCTGATCTGCTTCACCAGTGGAACCACAGGTGTGTGTGTGTGTGTGTGTGTGAGAGTGTATACTGTATAATATATCTTTGTTATCACAGATTAGTACTGTTTTATTGGCTCTATTGTTTTTTTATCCCTTTGCTAGGGAATCCGAAAGGTGCTTTACTCACCCACAGCAACGTCATCTCCAACTGCGCCGCCTTCATCCGCATCACCCAGGTAAAGCCAGACTTCTCTAATTCCGAGCTCGTGTCAGGATGCGAGCTTTACAGCCACTTGGAATTCATTAGCATGTTTTAACACTTCGAGACGGATGAATCAAACTTTGCACTTCATCTGTAACCATTTCATGTTCGGATATATTAACAGTGATAATTTTCCTGAATCAAAACTATGGGTCTGGGGGATGTGCATACATTTATTTTTTTTAAATTAAAACAATGGAGCTGATGTTACAGAAGATTAATCCATACCTTCTGATTTGAGAATTCATACATTTTTCACAACACTGGATTTTAATCAGCATTGATTACCAGTGAATATTTGCGAGACAGCAAAAGCAGTTCTGTACATATACTATATTTTGAGGAATATACAGTGGAGCCATTCAAAGCTTGTTTGCATCAGTGGAAAACCAGGTGGAGTGAGTTTACAAATTTTAATATTTTTTTTTTTGCTGACTTTTTATTTTATTTTTTGCAGTTTGAGCAAGTTTCAGTGAAGACATAGCACCATGGGTCCCGAGAACGTTAGCAAGGACAGTATCTAAAGAATTATGAGGAGATTGTTTGCTGATTTGTCAGGTTGCGATTTCTTTTTTTGATGGTATGACGGTAACCGAGGAAGTAAACAAAAACAAATCCTTTGTACGGAGCGATTTCATTAGCTGGAGACTGTGAGATTGACCAATCAAAAACACTGCTACATTTCATCAACCTAAAACCGTCAACACCACGACTTACTGGTGTAACTTTAGTTCTTGTGGGGATGCGTCGCATTCGCACTTTTTGCGAAAAATGCTCAGGACGCACATGGAAAATTATCGCTGCATTACATGGATTCCTTTCATAAGAAATTCACTCGGTACTTGCGTGCTTTGGGTTTTTGCAACAAACTGTTAACACGACATCAACGTTGAAAAGAGTCTCATCTTTTATTTCTTATCATGATGGACATATCAAGATCGTAGGTCTGTTTCTACACGTGATTACGTTCTGTCAGAAGCTGAACATTAATAAACATTTGTGCACATTGGCTTAAGAGGTTTATATCTGGGTTATTATCATTAAGTCATCTCATAAGGGTTTATTTACTTGTACAAATTTAATAAAAGAACGTCATTCAAGTTTATTAACATTTAAAAAACAGTTGACTTTATATTGTTTGCTGGCTGCAGTAGGATAGCGTCGTTGTTCAAGTTCAAAATTAAAGACGGCACACATGAAAACATTTATCTAGCCTCATTTCCTCTTTTATTATCTATCTACTTCCTTTCCTGCTGCGTTGTGTGTGTGTGTGTGTGTGTGTGTGTAGGAAAAGATAAAGATGAATCGTCATGACATTATCATCTCCTTCTTGCCTCTTGCTCACACGTTTGAGAGAGTGATGGAGGTACAGTGGGATTTATCCTGCATGTGTGTGTGTGTGTGTGTGTGTGTGTGTGTTTTTTTTTACAGATACACTGCATGCTCAGTCACACAGACATCCACATATCTTATCTTCCCCTCGCTCACATGTTTGAGAGGGTGGTAGAGGTATGTATATAACTGTCTTAAACATACTGTGCAAATATATAAATAAACACCCAGAAACAACATATTTAATAACATTTTTGAAATTAAAAGTAAAAGCCAATGATGACAAAACACAGCATAGAGCCATTAGACAGATTTCAGGAGGAAACAGGTAGGAATTCTGAACCATGAGCATAAACTAGCTTAGCTAAAAGCTAGCTAGTGCCTTTGTTATGAAAAATGAAACAAAAAAAGCAATTTAATATTACCAACTGGTAATATTAATATTTTCCTCAGTTGTGTGGGTTAAATCACTAATAAACAGTTGTACAGTATATCCCAAAATGACAACTGTAAGTAGAGTTAGCTAGTCGGAGTTAGCATTTTAAAGTTAGCAACACACTGTGATATCTGGATGGAAAAAGTCTGTCTTTTATATTAACACTAAAAATACAGAGTGGCAGTGAAAACAAGAGAGAAATGTTATATTTTTCAAAGAATATACTAATAAAGTTTCTTTCAGAGTCAGAAGGAAAGTAAAGGGGTCTGTCTGTGACATGATTAACATTTAGCATTTGCTACTAATCAACCTTGTTAGTGCTGCTTATTTAAAAAAAAAAGCATGAAGGGTATTAAAGGTTTAATGAACTAAAGATAGAGCTGGTTATTTTTAGGCTAGTCTAAATAAAAAGAAAATACATACAAAATGTCTGTAATATAGCTACATTTTCCTCATATATGATGGAACATTATTTAACAAAACAAAAAAAAATCAACTCAATTGAAGAAATTCTGGCATGTCAGAACTGCTAGTATGATTGCTGTGTTTTGTTTCCTAACAGAATTGTGAATTAATTTTCCTGCATGCAGATTTGTGCCGTCGCGCACCGCTAACTTTGCTAATTCCGCTTCTCGACTGGTGTATAGATTGTGATCCTCGTGCACGGAGCGAGGATCGGTTACTTTCAGGGCGACATCCGGATGCTGATGGACGATCTGAAGACGCTGAAACCGACCATTTTCCCCGTCGTACCCCGACTCCTCAACCGCATGTTCGACAAGGTAAGGACCGTAATCACGTCCGTACTCCTCCGTCTGAGTGTGTTTGGTTTTGAGAAGTCGAATATTGTGTCTCAAAACAGTGAGCTGTTTGTACTGTGTGTTTTATGTAGTTTAATTGTGAGAAGTTCTGCAGTTTCTTTTGGCGACATTAGAAGCCTTTTCTAACTAAACTCTTGCTAAGTTTTTGAGCCGAGCCTCATTTTCTTTGGATTTGTAAATGGAATGTTTAATCGAGCGTAACATTTTTAAAAGTATCTGCGATGTATTTAGAAATATTAGCACACCATAAATTTGGTTAAAGAAAACAAGGAGAAAAATGTAAACACGCTGACTGTGTGCTAAGGATTATGGGTATGTTTGATGTGTGATTGATGAGGACGTACTGCAGATGTTACGAAATCAAACAAACACACGCACAATTTCTCTGAATTTGCTTCTCGTCGTGTTCAGATCTTCGGGCAGGCGAACACGCCGCTGAAGCGCTGGCTGCTCGACTTCGCCACCAGGAGGAAAGAGTCGGAAATGCGCAGCGGCGTGGTGAGGAAGGACAGCATGTGGGACAAACTCATCTTCAACAAAGTGCAGGTAGGTCAAGGAACCGTGAAAGAGAAAACTGGAAACAGGGCAGTTCTGAAGCGAATCGGGACGTGGACTACTGTGATAACGCTGCATCAGTGATGTAACACCCTGTAGACAAGCTAGACGAATGTGGATTTGCTCTGCTAATCCTAAATACCTTTGCAACTTATACATTATATGTATTGCACAAAATGCTTATTTTTGGAATTTAATGCAGACGTGATGTATTCAGGTAGATACCGTTAACCATGGTTGTTGTGTGTAGGTGAGCCTGGGTGGGCGTGTGAGGCTGATGATCACCGGGGCCGCGCCCGTTTCCCCTACAGTGCTGACGTTCCTGCGGGCCGCCCTCGGCTGCCAGGTGAACCATCGCACCTACGCCGTTCTATCACCTGACGGGTTGCCGTTCATGCACGATTTTAAAGAGTGTGTTCTGTGTGTCAGTTTTATGAAGGTTATGGACAGACCGAGTGCACTGCAGGATGTTCCATGTCTCTGCCAGGAGACTGGACGGCAGGTAACACTACTGTACCTCACACACAGAGTAAAGACATGAAGTATGTGTACACAGACTTGCTATAGTGTGTGTGTGTGTGTGTGTGTGTGTGTGTGTGTGTGTTTTAGGTCACGTGGGACCTCCTTTACCCTGTAATTATATTAAACTGATAGACGTGGCGGAGATGAGCTACAACGCGGACGACGGTGAGGGGGAGGTGAGTCGACGCGACGTTTCACTACTCTGTAAGCGAAGTTTTGATCACTACAAATGGTGTTGATCCGCGTTGCATCTTTTAGGTGTGTGTCAAAGGGCCGAACATCTTCCAGGGATATCTGAAAGATCCGGAGAAGACTGCGGAGGTCATCGATAAAGACGGCTGGCTGCACACAGGTGACATCGGCAGATGGCTTCCGGTACATTCCACATTTAACGCTTAAAGTTCAGATGCTAGCTAAACCGTTTCTGTGCTCCTTCCTCTTTAATCATATCTTGTGTGTGTTACAGAACGGCACTCTGAAGATCATAGACAGGAAGAAGCACATCTTTAAGCTGGCTCAGGGCGAGTACATCGCTCCTGAGAAGATCGAGAACGTCTACATTCACAGCGACCCCGTGGCTCAGGTCTTCGTCCATGGAGAGAGTCTGCAGGTCCTACACACACACACCGACACACACACTCTCAGGATGCAGTGAAACTGGTCAGAGGTGCATGTGAGTAAATGTTATGCATTGTGCTTTGTGTAGTCATGTTTAGTGGGGATTGTAGTACCAGACCCTGACATGCTTCCAGGATGGGCGAAGAAAAGAGGACTCGTGGGATCCTACCTCGAGCTGTGCAAGAGCAAGGTAACACACACACACACACACACACAGAGTGTAACAATGTAACGTCATGGCGAGGTCACAAAAGATACAGCACTGAGATCGGAGACTCCTTCCATAAATGTTCTTACACAAAGAGGATCTTCAATATACACAATAAACACCTGGTTCATCACTGGGGATTATTACTGTTTGTCTGATGTGTGTTTTAAACCAAGACTTCTTCATTTGTGTCTGTTTGGACAGGAAGTGAAAAACGCCATTTTAGAGGACATGCTGCGGTTAGGGCAGGAGGAAGGCCTGAAGTCCTTCGAGCAGGTCAGCTGATGGTTGCGCTCAGAAGCACTAAGTCCTGTTTAGAAGTTTGGAATGCGACCTTTATAAGCTTTCACGTTCATGCCTACTGTATTTGTGTCCAGGTGAGAGACATCGCCGTGAGCCCTGTGCTGTTCTCCGTGCAGAACGGCCTCCTCACGCCCACCCTGAAGGCCAAGAGAATCGAGCTGAGGAACCACTTCAAAGAACAAATCGCTCAGCTTTACGCCAAGATCAGGATGTAAGCACAAACTCAGAGGGTGGAGAAAGCCGGAGAGGACGAGGAGTGGGACGTGATTAGAATCGTTCTTAAAACCCATCAGCTCCTAATTAAGTGCAGTTATAATGGTGTCCACTTGGTGGTGCTGTTCAAAAACGCTCCAGCCTATGGTATTTAGGTAACCAGTGTGATTTATATTATATACAATGCCTTCAGGCCGGTAAATGCCTTCCATCAGAAAAAAAAAATTACAGGAACAGATTAGGTAAAAATGTACCTAAACTTTTTTTTTAAATCCCTCCAAAGTTCCAAAGTTGTTGCTTTAAAATGTCCTTTTATTGAAATCGATACTCCAATTAAATTCTACCTTTTCAGTCAATCAGATTGTCACACTGCGGAATGAAAACTTCACAGGGTCTCCTTTCTTAAATTTCTGTAATTTCTTTAAAAACTGTATTAGTTTAGTCGTTAGCTTGTGTACGCTGGTTGATCTACCTGCTGAGTCGCGCTGGTCTCTTTCTCTTCGCCATGTGCTGATTGTACAGTATACAAAACATTTCTGTGTAGTGCCAAAGACGTGACATCACCACGTCAGATTACATTTGTAGCGTTGGCGCGAAACTCAAACATGATTTTATTATATTTTAGAGTCAGACACATTTTCCATGTGACACGTTTTTAAACGAAGGGGGGAAAAAAATCCCTCCTTTATTACGTGGTTGTGGGAAAATAATCAATGTTAGGAAGTTTCAAAATGTGTTTTATTCCTTTTTAGACCACAGTAATTTAATTAATCACAACATACTTTTTATCCATTTATACTTTTGGTTTGATATTCATGGAACAGCCGTAACACTAGTTAGTTCCTGTTCTTGATATGTTATAGCGGTTAGTTTACTTTCTCTTTAGAAGACAAAAACGAAGCAGACTGTAAGAAGCACAAAGTCCTAAACGGCATTTTAATCCGTTAGCGCGGATCGCTTGTCGTACACGTCGTCACAAAACTATAGAAACGCATTAGAACAAGTACATAAACCTGTTATTCGTGGCTGCACTGATCTCAAGTTCATTTCAATCAAACGCTTATCTAACATGCCTAAGCAGGGTAAATGCTTCAGATACATTTATCTGAGACATTGGTTCATTAAGAAAAAAAAAAATAATCTAAAGTTGCAAGTAAATAACGCTGCTGCTTCTGTTCTACGAAATGTTTTGTACAGATCTATTTATGTTCTAAATATATATATTTTGTGTATAACTATTGCAGTACTGTAACAGTTCTCTCTGTGTTTGTGAAATAAATTAATGTATTGCATTTAAATATGTTATTCATAAGTATTTCTTTTTTTATTTTACAAGTTTGTATTACTAGAGAAAAAGATCCAAAGTTAAACATTGTAGTATTTACACTCAATGCAAGAAGAATAGAGCTGTGCAATCCCAGCAGTTTTGCATGTATTTAATGTTTTTTTATTATTATTATTATTATTATTTCTTGGGTCAGTTTTTTCGATTCAGAATGAAAATTATTATTATTAATTAGATTATTCAGAAAATAGAAACCGCACACACCCAAGTTTTGCTTTATTTATCAGCGGCTGGTGCAATATCACCACCTACTGGACTCGTGGGTGGAACGTAGAGGTAAAAAAAAATATTGCTTTGTATGAGGAGACAAGAAATTTGAATCGATCAACAAGACAAATTACACAGAACGTCAGTGTCTATTAGATACTTTCACTAGAAATATAGCTGTTTGAGACATAAGAAGAGAATTAATTGTGAAAATAATCAAATTGAGAGTCTCATCTCTAATGTCAAATGTTGTGCTATATACACACATTATACACTGTGTGTATTTAAACATTTGTACCGACAACTGAAAGATCTCACGTTCATTAAATTACTGGGCAAATGTTCATGCTAATGCTAATTCACAAGGCATGACAAAGAATTTAACGCACAACGTCGGATTAACTCGCACATTACAGTAGAAGTACAATAGCTAGAAAAGATGCACCAAATGTATTTACAAATCAGGTAAATAGGTGTGTGTGTGTGTGTTAAGGGGTCACTCACTGCACAGAAGACTCATAGGAGTTCTTTTAAAATTCCAGCTGAATTCATTCCAGAAATACAACAAACCACAGTAGGCTACAGTATGTGCTTTTTATTTTATTAACACCTGCACAGTGCAGCCAATGGACACGATAAATGAAATGTCAGCTATTTCACTTCTCCATACATGGTTTATATTTCAAGTTACAAATACAAGTGAAATGACAGGGAAATGAAAGCACGCTCAGTGACACATGGTATTGGTGTTACTATACAGTAACTACTACTATAAATGTTATTACACAGTACAGGGAACGTAGCTCAAGTGCTAAAGACACTTTCAGTTAAAGTAAAGGGACACTTGAGGTCTTGTTTGATTGTTGTAAAGTCACGATCTTAAAAAACGAAAACAAAATAAAAAAACCTGATTAAATTTAAGTGCGTGATTCGGGTCTACGGCTCATCATGTAACGACATGGATTATATGTAAACAGCACCTTGAGAGTAGAAAGACAAATTATCGTGGATAAAAATGCATGCAGTATAGTGCAATTATACATCGGTATCCGGATCCCATAATGGTTGCCAAATGCTTTTGTTCCCTGATTCGATTCGTTTTAGCCCTGTTACTAGCTGGTTTTATAGAACAGTGATGCGAGTAGCGGATGTTGAAACTATAAATACAGGTTAATAAAGTTGCAGGGTCACATTATGTAGTTCAGATTTATCCAACAATAAACACACAAGACAAACACACACACACAGACACAAAACTCTCGTTTAACCATTATGAATAAGCAACATAAATGCTACAGAAGTTTCATACTGAATGTAAATTTAAAAGTTGAGTCGTTCAGGTTTTCTCTCGATATCAAGGCTCAGTTCAAGTTTTAATGAAATTAAATGACGTGACATTAAATGAAATGAAGTGGATGTCCAAAAACGTTGTGAAAGTGTAGGTGAGAGAAACCTGGTGACCTGTAACAGAACCCCCTATAAACCCGAAAAAACGATCCGATATCACATTCCTTATGTCTCAGTGTCTCATTGACGAACAGACAGACCTTTGTTAGGCAATTCATGAGAATTTATTTATATAAAACGCTCCTGCAGGGCCGTTGAAGTATATTCATTCAGTCAAACCCTTTAGCCGTGCCGTCTAAACCAATTACGCAGATAATCCCACTGATAAACTAATGTTTACCAGAAAATGTGACACAAACAACCATTTCAGGTGAAGTCAAGTCATAACGGAATGGGGACATTTCCTTCTTTCTCATATACCACAACACACTCGAATTCAGCGGCTAATGCTAAGTATGAGGAGCTGTAAATAAGTGTTTTAAGGCCTTTGGAGCATTTTCTTAATAGTTCACAAACACATCTGAGGGAAAAGTATGTATTTTTAACAATTTTATCTTATTTTCGTTGTCGCCCTGCCCTTACGTTACCCGTTTAAAGCCAAATTTAATTGTATATAAATGGAGTAGATTGAAGTAAATGGACAATGTCTCTAAAAAACATAGAAACACAGGTTATGTACTGCGATATAACTATAGCAACTATAGGAAATGTATTTCATCTTTAAGTTAGTCAATGATGTGAAGAAAAACTTGATTGTGAAAGCACACCACCACAAATACACTTAAACCGAAGCATAAAAAAACAAAAAAACAAAACAAACTACTGTTCTACTATAACAATGCCACTTGTACAGTCGTAAACATTTTTGCTCTAACAAGATTTTAATGGCTCATTTCACAACGTTTCCTAATGAGTCCTATACACTAGATAAAAAAGAAAAAAATCCCAACCTCTACCACTAGGGGGCAGGTTATGAATTGAAATGTTGACCGGTTGGCTTAATATTCAAGTATTCTGGATTAAACAAAATGCAAACTCACAATTTTGACTAGAAGAGCCAGACCTATTTTCAACTTTTATTGCAGTCTTTTTTTCCCCCCCTTTTTCATCTTATTTCAAAAAGTCGGGCTAAAAATAAGGCATTACATTTTGATTCACTGAGACTGACTGACGGATCGCCCTGCTTGAAAAACAAACCCAAAAGGCAGATTAAAACACCCGAATGACCCAAGTGATGCGTCATGTGTTCCCTAAAGCTGTAGAGCACAGTGTGACAGAATTTACCCCAATAATAATATATGGTCACATCGCAGCCCCCAGAATGCAACCCACCGTATTAACACAAAACAAAACAAACACATAATTGTAGCCATTTTCGCATTACAGAAGGGTGTGTTTGCACTCAGGAAGTGAAGTACATCTCTTTGGTGAGCATGGACACAATACAGGGAATCTGCTTCTTGGCGTGGAAGTTGGGCATGTTGGATGCAGACTCGAAGTCCAGCGCCACCTTGCGGTTGACGCGGGTCAGGATCTGCATGATCTCCAGCTCTCGGCCGTATTTGCTCAGCATCTCGCACAGGGAATGCATGAACCACGAGCCGGTCAGTGTGTTCCTCCACGAGTAGTAACCTATAAAGTGTGGGGCCATTTACACTTTTTCAGTTTGAGTGATTAAAAGGACCTGACTGAGGTATGCGTGAGTGTGTGTGTGTGTGTGTCTGGGTACCTGGTGCTGTAGAATACGCATAAAGGAAATCAGCCTCCACAGGGATCCTCACGGAATTCTCAGGACCATCGTCAGCCTCGACACCAGAGTCCAACCCTGTGCCTCGGCAGGCCTGATAACACAAACACACTTCCTCAAAGAACGATCGTTATGAGGACCTTCCAAAGGTATCATTATCCATGCAGCTACTTACGACGAAATGTGCTCATGCTACAACAGCACTGTAAATACACTTTAGTTTAAATATAATTCTAACCTTTAAAAAGTTTGTCGTTTTCAGGTATAAACATTTAGTTAAACAACAACCTGTTTTACGTGGACCAGCGACATGTCCGTGGTCATATTTATAGTCTTTGTGGGGACAGATGGATATAAAAACACTCCCCCATACAAACCTGGATGAAGAAAAGCTTGGGTTTGCCCACTAGCGTCACGCAGCGGTCTCCTCTGAACAGACTTGTCAAGGTCTTCATGTGCACCGCGCCGTCCGTCCCAAAGAACAGACCCTCGTCTCCGTGACTCAGCAACACGCACACGAAGGAGGCGCAGTGGCTGTGGTCATCCCTAGAAACTGGTGAGCGCACACAAACGTACACACATATCGGTAAACCCCATCGTTCATGTTAAGAATGGATGACACGTTTGATGAGATGACATGTCTTTCTACAGATTACAGATACACAGGAAGTAATTATGTTACAACTCCTTCATATAGCTAACAAATCCTGTTCAAATTAAGCTAAAAACACACTCCGTAACAGGTGGGACACCATTCAGCAAGCTACATGTAAAAGAAAGAAATAAAAAAATTGAGCATCTTACAAAAAAAAAAAAAAAAAAGTAGGATTCTGAAACAAATAAAGTAGCGCCCTCTGCAGGACAACTGTAATGTACATTTAAAAAAAAAATAAACCAATTTATCATTCTTACCTGAAGTTAAAACTTTTGTGATCTGATCTACAGTCTGGTCGTTGTACACCTTCACTTTGTAGCCCAGCTTCCCAAAAATCTTCATGGCGTTCCCGGCGTCGACGTCCGTACCGTTGCGCTGGTTCATGCCTTGTTTATGGTGAAGAATCGGAATTAACGAATATCAGAAGGACAGAAACTTGTTAGTGAGATATTTCTAAAGCTTCCATACGACATCAAGTTTCTGATTTTTAACAATATACACAAGAGTGTTCAAGTCAAACCGGGACTTTTGATAACAGTCCAGAATAACAGAACACAGTTATGAGTTATGAAAACTCCCTTTATTTCTCTATACACTTATCCCAGTGTTTCACTAGTGCTTGAATACCATCTAGGTAGAAAGTTTTCTCAGTATACCGGGACCATGATCGGAATGCCTGCTTAATGTGTAAAACGCTGGCCTCCCAGGAACCCCTTGTGGAAATGACTCCCAGTCGAGTTCCTGTAAAACTGCAAGTAGTGTTGGTGTACGATTGCGTGTACAGTTCACACACACACACAGATGCGTCTCATCCTTCTACAAGTTGGTGACGTCGATTTTCAAGAATCAGGAACAACTTCAAGATTTGAAGTCATCTATAAATGTCAATCACTTTTATGCCTTCTTTCAACAGAAAGTTTAAATTTCTGGTTCATTTCCTGTAGTTTTCATTGTTGTTCATTGTGCTTAACTAACATTATTAGCAGTTAAATAACAATGCGATAGGAGTTGTTTCTTAAAACAGGAATTCAATAGACGCCTCACATGAAGCACATGTGTACGCATTTGAAAGGACAGCGTCATGATAAAGATGGATGTGTGTGTGTGTGTGTGTGTGTGTGTGAAACTGAGAGGTTTAAAGCCGGACATCAGGGAGTATGTTACCGGTGCTCGTGTGGAAGTTCTTGTTGTTGATGATGACGCAGTGGCCGATCGAGGGGTAGCTCATACTGTATCTGTGGGTATGAGCGCAGCTTTTGGCGTCCACCTGCATGGGCTCTCCTCCTCCTCCTCCAGCTGCGACTCCTCTGGCACTGCAAACCAAATCATTTCAGTCTCCATTTTCACAACTTTTATCAAATCTTTTACTATAATTGCACATCATTACTACCCTGAATGTAAGTACAAATAAATCACACGTGTGCCATAAAAAAAAAAAAAAAAAGATAAGCTGTGTAAAAAAACCTACAAACAAAGATACGGACACGCTTCACAATTTAGATCGATATGATCTCTTAACAGTGCAAACACAGATAACACACACATACTGTAAATAAAGATAACAGCACACACACACACAAGGTATATATTCTGTTATATAAGATGTATATTTTGTTATACATTTTGTTAAACATGTAAACATTCTGTTATTCTACTGTACACAGACTTAATTTAATTAAATTACTTAATCTCTGTAAACAAGCCCACAGTAAAACTTTGCCTAGCAACAGTAACCAAGCTCTTACTCAGGCGTGTCGTTGCCCAGTGCGCATGCGCAGTCTCTGTTCGACGCCTCAGTCTTCTCCAGACTCTCAGACATGGCGTTGTTTTTATAAGGATTTACACTTTATTCCCAGATTAAAGTGGGTACAGCAGGTTGACTCGGTGATGTAACCACGTTATCCTGCAAAATAAATGTTTTTTTCAGCGTTATTCCCTTGTTTAATAAGAACTTCCGGGATAAAGTCAACACAGATGACGTCACCTCAGCAGGGGGGAAAAAAGCGGCACTTTATGCTGTTTAGCGAAGGTTAAAAATATCTTCAAAAACATCTGATATTCTCAACTAGACATATTAAACACACGCGTTGTTTATTCAGCGCAGACGGAAGCTAAAACCTCGCTTAACTTACATCCCAGCTTTTCTTTGTCTCTGTTTTAACAAAACCAACCAACCAACAAGAAGTAAACAGGTTTTCACACTTCTGAGGCCATTTGTATTGACTTACCGTTTACTCCGAAGCGTGTCAGCTATAGAAATGTCTCCCCGAGTGTCAAACTGTCCAATAAAACCGTTACCGTCAGGAGGATGTGTATCGCGGAAGTCATACAATGTGGACACAAGCTACAGACTACATGACCCAGAATTCCGTGCGACGGTTTAAACTTCCGCGTTACGGTTACGGCTGTAAATGGTGACTCAGGGGAGACGCATGGCATTATGGGAAATGTAGGAAAACGATACACTAACAGGCTGACGACAGAAACCCTGGGATTTCATGATAAAATCATTAAATAATGAAAATATACATTTATAATAATCAGATGTTTGACATTTACCAGAAATGTGAAAAATGTAATTCTCTTTATTTACGAATAAATAAAGAGAATTTTCCCTCCTAACTCCTGGAACAAGGCTTCAGAGTTTAGCAGTAAATAAAAGACATGGCTTATAATTCATACTTACTATAGAAATCATTTTTATTTATTTATCTGACATTTATTTTTAAAGAACATGTTGGTTGTGTTATAAACATCACCCCCACAGGTATCACAGAAAAACCCATTGAACTGTTATATGGGTGTTTTTTCCTACAGTAATAATAAATCCAGTCATTCAGAAGCAGGTTGTGTGTGTCATCATTACCTTTATTTGCTGAAAAAAATAGTATATAAATGATACATGATCATAAATCTTAGTTTGACAAAAAGGCATAGACCTCACTTACCACAAGGCCACTGTTCCTGACTAATACACAAGTACAGCTCAGTTCCTGTAAGCCCACCTCCACTGGCCAAATTTCAGGTGTTTACCAGCAGGGCCGTGCAGAGAACTTTCTAGAGAAAGTAGATCAACGATAAAAAAGGGGCAGATGAAGATTTTAAACAAGATTTTAAGATACTTTCAAATAAGTTACATAAATATCTGTGGTATTGCAGACTATACAGTGGAACCTTGGATTACAAGCATAATTCGTTCCCGGAAATGGGCTCGCAGTCCAAAACACTAGTAAACCAAATTTAATTTTCCCATAAGAAATAATGGAAACTCAAATTATTAGTTCCACTGCCCAAAAAAATAAATACATAAAAATAATTAGCACAAAATATAAAGTAAAAAAATAAAACAAATCAACTTGCACTTTACCTTTAAAAAAAAGTAAAAATAAATTCCGACAGATAAGTGTTTCCGTTTATGCGCGCAGGCCCTGTGTGTGTGTGTGTGTGCGTGTGTGTGTGTGTAATGTGCGTGCACACACACATAAACAGAGAGACTGTTTTATCGGAAAAATTTGCAAGGAACATCGCTAATCACACTTGCGTGAGCACTTAATAACGGAATCACTGCTGTAAAGTAAAAAAAAAAAAATTAACCTGCACTTTACCTTTGCAAAAAATCGCGACAGAGTAGAGTTTCTGTGTAAGGCAGAGAGTGTGTGTGTGTGAGTGAAGGAGCACGGTGACAAATTATGCGTGGGTGCACACGACAGGCTGATACAGAGAGGGAGAGAAAAAAATGGATCTTTACCCTCTAATGAGACTTGCTTTTGGCTTTATACGCTCGCACACACGTGTGTTACAATACACGTGCGTGTATGTGTGTAAAAACAATACACACGCTCTGTACACACGCGCTTACGAACACAAAATAAAATATTTTACACAAACACACATACACGTGGTCACAGTATGCATATAGTAAACAGTACATGCGTGCACGGATGTTGATTATACCAGTAAGAGACGAGCACTAAGACCCAGCAGGGGAGACGATTACTGACAATTCCACAGTGCAAGAGAGAGAAAAACCATTGGCTTAGTTGTGATCACATGACGCTCGGCGTCAAACCAAGAAGCGCATGCGTGATACATGATACTCGGCACTCGTAAACCAAGGCAATGCTCGTTTTTCAAATCAAAATTGATTAAAAATCTTTGCTTGTCTTTCAGGACACTCGCAAAACCGTGTTACTCATAATCCGAGGTTCCATTGTATTGCACATATATTTATTGCCAGTGAGAAGAATGTTTAGCTGTTCATGAGGTAAATTGCCTGGGGAAAAAAATTATCTTATGCCTGACTGTCCTAGTGTTCGGTGCTCTGTAGCGTTGCCTCGATGGCAAAAGTTCAAAGAGAAGGTGGCTTGGGTGTGAGGTGTCCAAAGTGATATTCCGAGCCCTTTTCTTCACTCTGGATATGTACAGTTCTTGCAGCGTGGGCAGGGGAATGCCAATAATTCTTTCAGCTGTCCTAACCATCCATTGTAGTCTTCTGATGTCTGCTTTTGTAGCTGAGCCAAACCAGACAGTTATTGAAGTGCACAGGATGGATTCAGTGACGGCTGAGTAGAACTGTGTGAGCAGCTCCTTTGGCAGGTTGAACTTCTTCAGCTGGCGAAGGAAATACAACCTCTGATGGGCCTTTTTAACAATGGAGTCAATTTGAATGTCCTACTTCAGGTCCTGAGAGATGGTCATGCCCAGGAACCGGAATGACTCCACTGTTGTCACAGTGCTGTTCATGATGGTTAGTGGGGGAAGTGCAGGTAGGTTTCTCCTGAAGTCCATGATCATCTCCACTGTTTTGAACGTGTTCAGCTCCAGGTTGTTGTCACTGCACCAGACAGCCAGCTGCTCGACCTCACTTCTGTATGGAGACTCGTCACCGTCCTGGATGAGGCCGATGATTGTAGTGTCATCTGCAAATTTCCGGAGCTTGACAGTGGGGTCTGTAGAGGTGCAGTCGTTGGTGTAGAGGGAGAAGAGCAGTGGGAAGAGAACGCATCCCTGAGGGGCTCCAGTATTGGTGATATGGCTGTTGGACATGAATTTCCCCAGTCTCACTAGTTGCTGCCTGTCTCTCAGAAATCTGGTGATCCAGTGACAGATAGAGCTGGGAACAGAGAGCTGGGTTAGTTTGGTCTGAAGCAGTGCTGGGATGATCATATTAAAAGCTGATGAAAAGTCTATAAACAAGACCCTTGCATAAGCCCTTGGTTTGTCCAGATGTTGAAGGATGAAGTGCAGTCCCATGTTGACTGCATCATCCACAGACTTGTTTGCTCTATAAGCAAACTGCAGGGGGTCCAGTAAGGGTCCAGTGATGTCCTTCAGATAGGCCAACATCAGTCTTTCAAATGACTTCATGACCACAGATGTTAGGGCGACTGGTCTGTAGTCATTAAGTCCTGTGATTTTAGTTTTTTTTTGCAATGGGGATGATTGTGGAACATTTAAAGCACAAAGGGTGGTTGTCAGAGGTGATAATGGTGGTGTAGAAAGAGGGTCAGGACAGGAGTGTGGTGTGAGACTGGGAGTATCAAATGTACAATAGAACTCATTCATGTCATCAACCAGTTGTTGATTCCCTACAGAGTTGGGGGATGGCGTCTTGTAGTTAGTGATGGTTTTCAGGCCTTTCCACACTGAAGCAGGGTCGTTTGCAGAAATTCTCTTTCCAGCTTTTCAGAGTAGCTTTTTTTAGCCACTCTGATCGCCCTTGTTAGTGTGTTCCTGGCCTGGTTGTACAAGACCCTGTCCCCACTCCTGTAGGCATCCTCTTTGGCCTGACGGAGCTGTCCGAGTTTTGCTGTAAACCATGGTTTGTCATCGTTATATGTTAAAAATGTCCTGGTAGGGATGCACATGTCCTCACAAAAACTGATGTAGAAACGCTGTCGTGGCAGATTTTTATTTCATCTCACCAACTTTTAAACAAAACCAAACAACTTTTAAGCAGAGAAAAAGCAAATAAGTTTTTTGAAGACAAATGTAGATAGACAGCTCTGAACTGGTCAGAAAGACAGACACCCCACAAAGCTCTAACTACAGGGTCCTCAAAGTCCATCAGTTCCCTATTTTACATGGGTTTATATACCTGACAAGTGCTTCATCGTTCCTCCTTGTTTTGTTCTTTAATCCAATTTTTATTTCATATTCAATAGGTATATGTTAATATGTTCGGCCTAGTGGTGTGGGAACTCCTAATTCCATACTCTTACCTCATCTTTTTCTTATTATTTATTCATGTCTGTAGCAGTCTCTTTGGGGATCCAAAATTTAAACTCTCTTTTTTTGTGTGTTTTCTCAGGTCTCAGTGCACCTGATTTAACAAACAGACTATTTAACAGTCGTTTCTGAATTGATGTGTGAAATAGAGCAGGAAAACACTATGATTTGCAGGACATCCTCTGGGACTTGGGTTAAGAACCACAGTTTTTAGCCACAGTTTTAGGCTATATTTTCAGTTCCTTATTATTATTTTTATTTCCTTTTTACTACTATAAAAAGGTAGAAAACTGCTGTAAAAAACTACAGCAGTCAAATGTTTCGAAAGGGTCTCATGGTTAAAATAATATTTCATAATCCTCATGTGTGATGGGGGGTGTGGTGTTTGATTCGATTCGGAGCCTGGCCCAACTGTGACAATGTGGTTAATACATCACAATAAAACTATTGACTAATACACAACTAACAACTAAAGATGGATAAAGATATAACACATTGATTGTTGTGTTGGGGGAGCATGGTTAATCCTATGCTTTAATTATGGCATGTATGTTTTTTTGACAAAAAAATATGAATTCTGAATTTAAAAACAGAAATCTGAAGATAAATATACCTGAATTTCAAGTTTAAAGTCAGAATTCTGAGGAAAAACATAAAATTCTAAGAGAAAAAAACAATTCTGAGAAAAAAATCAATAGAATTTAGAGTTTAAAGTCAGACTTCTGAGAAAAAAATGAAATTCAGTTTAAATTCAAAGTTTAAAGTCATGTATTCTAAGAAAAAAAATAATTCCAAGTTCACTCACTCACTCACCGTCGTCTACACCACTTCACCTTGTCTACAGTGTCGCAGGAATTTGGAGTCCAAAATTTTGGAAAAAAAGGTCAGAACTTAAATAAATTGTTCATGGTGGCCATGATCTTCTTCCATATGAATATGTTCTAACCATGTTCTCCACTTATTTCAGCTGATTATCTGCTTAAAATTTTCAAGCTTTAAGGAACAGCCAAGAGGTCCATGGTAAGTCTAGAGGAGCTGCAGAGATCCATAGCTCAGGTGGGAGAATCTGTCCACTGGACAACTATTAGTCATGCATCCCACAAATCTGGCCTTTATGAAAGAGTGGCAAAAAGAAATCCATTGTTGAAAGAAAGCCAAAAGAAGTTGGCATGTCGCAATCTGCAAAGGGTTCTTTTTTTATGTCTTATGACTTTTAATTCTAAAAGACTATTTATAATAATAACGACATAATTTTAATAGTCACAGCAACAACATACGATAAAATGTACTCAATACAATTCAGAAGCATAATATCAGTTCAGATATACAGTGGAACCTCGGATTACGGGTAACGCGGTTTGCGAGTGTTCTGCAAGACAAGCAAAGAATTTTAATAAATTTTGACTTGAAAAACGAGCGTTGTCTTGGTCAACGAGTATCATGTATCACGCATGCGCTTCTTGTTTTGACGCTGAGCGTCACGTGATCACAACTGAGCCAACATTTTTTCTCTCTCTTATGCTGTGGAATTGTGGGTAAACGTCTCCCCTGCTGGGTCTTAGTGCTCGTCTCTTACTTGTATAATCAACATCCGTGCACGTGTGTACTGTTTACTATAACACTGTGACCATGTGTGTGTGTAAAACATATTTTAAAATTTTTATTTTATTTTGTGTTTGTAAGCACGTGTACATCGCGCGTGTACTATTTCTTATAACACATGTGTGTACAGCGCGCATGTAAAGCAAAAGAAATTCTCATTACAGAGGTTAAGGATACATTTTCTCCATCTCTGTTTTTGACACTGTGCTGGTTCACACACACTCTCTGGTCTTTAGTGTGTGTGTGTGTGTGTGTGAAGAACCCTCTCTCTGCTTCACACACACACAAACACTCTCTGGTCTACACAGAAACTCTGCTCTGTCCCGATTCTTTTCAAAGGTAAAGTGCAGGTTCATGTGTTTGTTTGTTTTACTTTACAGCAGTGATTCCGTTAGTATGCGCTCACCTGAGTGTCATTAGTGATGTTCCTTGCCATTTTTTCCCGACAAAACAGTGTTGCGGGAGAGAGAGGTTGATTTATGACAGTTGTTTACAGAAGTGTAGTCCAATGCGGGAGATGCATTGTGTAGATATAAGCTAGGATATAGAGCCTGAGTTTTGTTCTTCAGTAGTTTTTTTAGTTGGATTTAATTGCAGGATCCACTCGAAAGTTTGTACTTCTTCTTTGTCTTTCGGCTGTTCCCTTTCAGGGGTCGCCACAGCGAATCATCTGCCTCCATCTAACCCTATCC
>JAQMYJ010000013.1:2297614-2308302 GCA_030014305.1 Clarias laeviceps | reverse complement strand
AAATTTGGTTTACGAGTGTTTTGGAATACGAGCCGCTTCCGGAACGAATTATGCTCGTAAGCCAAGGTTCCACTGTACTGTATGTCAAATCAGCAAAAATGCAGCCATTTCTATTCATTACAGAAGATTGAACGCTTTTTGTCTTTTTATTTAAACAGCACCGATTTCTTAAACAGGGTGATTCACTCAAAAAATTGCTACATACCATGAGAAGTTGAGTGACTGAGTGAAGGGGTACAGCGTTAAATGTCGCGATGGTTGTCTGGCGGCTACCTTATTGGTCCAACTCATCATTCAGATTGCTTTGTCCTAGCGAAAGTTATTACAGAATATTCCTCTTTCGAGTGAATCAGATGTTTGACTTTTACCAGAAATGTGAAAAATTTAATTCTCTTTATTTACTAGTAAATAAAGAAGGCTTGCACTTTTCCTCCTAACTCCTGGCACAAAGCTTCAGAGTTTAGCAGTAAATAAAAGACGTGGCTTATAATTCATACTTACTACAGAAGTCATTTTTATTTATTTATCTGACATTTATTTTTAAAGAACATGCTGGTTGTGTTATAAACATCACCCCCACAGGTATCACAGAAAAACTCATTGAACTGTTATATGGGTGTTTTTTCCTACAGTAATAATAAATCCAGTCATTCAGAAGCAGGTTGTGTGTCATCATTACCTTTATTTGCTGAAAAAAATAGTATATAAATGATACATGATCATAAATCTTAGTTTGACAAAAAGGCATAGACCTCACTTACCACAAGGCCACTGTTCCTGACTAATACACAAGTACAGCTCAGTTCCCGTAAGCCCACCTCCACTGGCCAAATTTCAGGGGTTTACCAGCAGAGCCGTGCAGAGAACTTTCTAGAGAAAGTAGATCAACAATAAAAAAGGGGCAGATGAAGATTTTAAACAAGATTTTAAAACCTTGTTTACCAACATGGCGTAATTTACAGAATAACCTGTTGTATTATAGCAAACCACATTCAAACAGACTGTAACCTCTTTTACTCTACTCTGTGTCTCCATTCTCAATGTTCCCTGCACTCTTACTGGCAGCTGAAGCTCCTGATTCATATTTCCTGGAATAATTATGAGAGTTTTTCTCCCACCGAGCACCTGCCTACGATGTCCCAGCAACTATAAGCCATTTTCCATCAAGGTGGTTTCAGGGCGATTCTAGTGGGGGGGGGGGGGCATGAGGGGGCACGGCCCCAGGCTGAAATATGATTGGTTCCCCCAGTGCCCCCCAACGTCATTTGGCAAATGTACTGTCAACCTGACAATGCCAAGTGTCACAGGCTCAGGGCGCCGTCACTCACTCATTGGCTTAGAGCACCGTCACACACTGCTTGATCTGCGAAGGGAAGGAGAGAAATGCTGTTGTGGCAAATTTTTACCAAATCTCACCAAATTTTAAACAAAACTAAACAACTTTGAAGCAGAGAAAAAGCAAAGAAGTTTATTGAAGACAAACGTATAGACAGCTCTGAACTGGTCAGAAAGACAGACACCCCACAAAGCTCTAACTACAGGGTCCTCGAAGTCCATCACTTCCCTATTTTACATGGGTTTATATACCTGACAAGTGCTTCATCGTTCCTCCTTGTTCTTTAATCCAATTTTTATTTAATATTCAATAGGTATATGTTAATATCTTCGGCCTAGTGTTGTGGGAACTCCTAATTCTATACTCTCCTCATCTTTTACTTATTATTTATTCATGTCGGGGGCGGTCTCTTTGGGGATACAAAATTTAAACTCTCCTTTTTTCAAAAATTTGGTTTGTTCCTCTTTTCCTAACCAGAATATCGACCCCTAGTGCCGATGGCTCAATTTTTCCATCAGGGAAAAGTTTTGAGCTTTTTCTAAGATGCGTCATGATCTTATTCTTATTTTCCTATTAATTATATCAATATAATTAATAATATAATTAATAATATTTAAAAAATCACAACCTTCATTGATGAATTTTGGTTATGTAGTGTAATATAGAGTGATAGTGTTAGTTGATCTATATAGAGTGATAGTGATAGTGTTAGTTACTCTGTTAATTTTAATTTGACAAAGTACTTTCTGGACTTTTTAAGTTCCTTATTTCTTGCGCTCTGTGTGTGTGGGTCATTCTTGGGTTACGCTCTTGTAGAGTTTTCTACAGTTTTCTACTTGATTAAGGTTAGAAAAGGGGTATAGTAATATAAAACAAGATAAAATTAGTAAGTATTATTAGTATATTGTTAGTTTAAATATTATATTATGTTATAATATAACTATTAAAGTTGTTTGAAGAGTTTGTCTCTGTCTCTATGTATTCCTTTACTTCCCTAAACTGAGTATCTTGCTTGAAGAGCTAATTTTACTGATATACAGTATAACTGAAAGTCAATAAAAATCTCACTGTTTACGGTGTGTATACTGTACAGTCAATTCAAATTACTTTAATATTCCCCTGTTTGTCTGATTATTTTGGCGTGACTGATCAACACTGACCGGCAGACGACTGACAAACTAATCATTTGTGAACGTCATCTTTAAAAAAATAGACTCAATATCCATTGGTTGGCTCAAATGCTTTCTAGTAATGATGAAGCCAAGAGAACTGCTTGCAACGCCATGTTGAAGTTCGGCATTGAAGTTGTTGTCTTTGCAACTAGTCTATTTTTGCCACTAGCATTGCCACTAGTGCTAGCATTTCTGCTAATATTGCTGCTAAACATCACTAGCACTTGCGTTTCTGCTAAAATTGCAGATAGCATTGCCACTAACATTGCTGGGTAAGTAGAGACATACATTGGCCTATACTGTGATGTAATGGTGTGACTCCATATCCCATGAAAAAACATAACCAGTTCTTAAGAGGCTGGCTATTGAACCAACCCTACAGTATGTGTAGCACTACAGTAGCACCTGGTTAAGTCTATTAGCCAGGACAAGTCACAAAAATGGTCATTGTGTGATGCAAACTTATTTAAAAAATCACAACCTTCATTGATGAATGGTTTGGTTATGTAGTGTAGTGTAATATAGAGTGATAGTGTTAGTTGTAGTAGTGAGGGATAGTAATGGATTTGATTATTGATTATTTATCCTTTTGTTTCTTAGCTTTAAAAAAGGGAAGTCTGACCATCTGTGCTCTGTGTCCAGAAGAAAACGGAACTGAAAGTTATTTCTATAACTTTTCCTAGGCGTCTCTGTTAATTTTAATTTGACAAAGTACTTTCTGTACTTTTCCATTATGCCCTGCCTGCTTTAAAGTTCCTTATTTATATAATATACTTGTTCTGTGTGTGTACGGGTCATCCTTTGCAGCCAGATGACTTTATTTAGAGCAAAAATACTTTAATTTATGAATGTTGTTCTTGGAAAGAGCCACAGATAGACCTGTGACAAAGGGGCGGATGTTTGGCCCCCTACATTAGTGAAGAATTAGTGTTAGAATTACAAGTACATTAATATAGTTGCACCTCAAAATGACCCGGATAATTGAAAAAAAAAAAAAAAAAAGGCTTTGAAGAACAAAAGAGGGTCCTCACACATTTATGACATCAGCATTATTAAAACAGGACTATCAGAGCGATGGCAATGACGTCATGGTATCATTGATACTGATATTGTCTCAGATCAAACACAAAATGAATTAATGAATTAACTAATTATATTAAAATACATTTACAATTATGCATTTGGCAGACGCTCTTATTCAGAGTGACTTACAAAAGTGCTTTGAAGTTTAAATCCAAATACCTAAGAAACAGATAAGTTTTTAGTTGTAGCTTAAACATTGCAAGTAACTCTGTTATACGGACATCTAGAGGAAATTCATTCCACCACCTAGGTGCCAGTACAGAAAACAGTCTGGATGCATGTCTTCCTTGATCTCTGAGAGCAGTGCGGGGTGTGATTAGAGCTGAGAGGTAAGTGGGTTAGCTTAGTTGGCAAGCATTGGGCAGATACAGGAAGCCAGTGGAGGAAGAGGAGAAGTGAAAATATAAAGATATGCGTGCCAATATTTTTAAAAATGCTGATACTGGCTGTGAAACTTCGACAGTGCCTTTGGGTGTAAACGAGGTGAACAGATCCAGAAACACTTTTTATTCCGTGATTGTATGATCAAGCCCCTCCTTGTTGATCTAAATATAAAAACCAAGCTGCACTCAGAGTCAGGCATAAAGAGCCGAGGACACTTCATACAGCAGACAGGAACTGGGTGAGTGTTACCGAGCAAGCACTAGATTAAATACAGGAAACCAGATTTATTATACAGGTTCTGGATCTACTGATGTGATGGGGGACAGAATATTATAAAGTCTGTGTGGGGAATTTAGATATATTTGCCACCTCTGTATACACATACAAAGCACATGGATGATTATATTATCCTTGTTGAAATGTAAAAATTGCATTTATACCTGAATAATTAGCTTTTCTTAGATCGTGAGCCTAATTAGTGTGAGGTACTTATAAATTTATTGATTAATAAGCTATAATATGTGTTTTAACCAAGCATTTACTGAACAATTTCTATAGGTAATCACAAATCTGCCATCATCATACGAAGTATCTTCCCTGTTCCTTAACATCTTCCTCTTTGCCTTTTCTGCTCTAGAAAAATAAAAAGTGCCAAAATGAGACAAACGAGTCAAAAAATCCCCTTGATTGTTTTGCTCAGCATTTTCGTCGGCTCGACACGGGAACTGGAAATCATTTTTAAGCCTTTCGTTACCCCGAAGCCATGCGAAGACCTGTGTGGCAAGCAAGCATACGATTACACAACGCATGGGAAACCGTGCACAGGGGCATGTGGCAGGCAAGGATATGATTACTTCTGGTGCTCCACTGAAGATGGTTGGGATTATTGCTCAGTAACAGAGAACACGGATTATAAAGGCCATCCATGTCGAGACGACCATCCGTGTGAGAAGTACGGCAAGTCTTACACCTGGTGCTACAACAAGGACGGCAGCTGGGGTTACTGTGGATTAGCGCAAAGTGTAGAAGAACCAACAACACTATCGCGAATAAGTTCAAAATATCAGAGCGAGTGCAGGGACGAATGTTTGTACGATGAGAAAAAGAAGTACTTTTGGTGTAACACAGATAAAGGCTGGGACTTCTGCTCTCCCCTACCTGATACAACCTACACGAACGAGCCGTGTCGATCAGGCCATAGCTGTGGCACTCATGGCTACAGTTACAACTGGTGCTGGACAAGTTCAGGTTATGATTACTGCGGGGTTATCAGGCCAGGGGAATGTGAATACTCTTATACTGGGAATGAAGATCAGTCTAATCTTGCAATGTTATCCTGCAATACAGAGATCAAGTTCAACACCGAACCAGACCCTGTAGAAATAGCAGATGGCAGCCCTTGGGGAAGGGAGGTGACGAGCTTGATTGCACGATGGCATAGCGGTTACCTGACTGAGGACCCCAGTTCCCCATTAACTACAGATAATCTCCGCATTAATCTACCGGGCGTGGTGAGGAAGGAAAATCTGCAATACTATCAAATAGAAATCCATGTGAATGCAGAGGAATCTGGAAGGAACTCCAGAGTGGCCCAGGTTCTGGTACCTGTAGGAAGTTCAGTCCCGAGCAGGTACGTGCGTACAGCTTTGGCCGAGAGCTTCAGACGTCGGGCCAGGATTACTTTGGAAGTGGCAGGTGACTTTGGAAGTGGATTCGGTTGGAGTTAGAGTAAAATCTTACGTGGATGGATCTGTCAGAAAAGGGGCTCCTTTTTGCTAATTATAAAATATGTATTATGAAATCAAACATATCTATTAAAAAGCAACAAAATATATACCTGTGATTCCACCATTTTAAAAGATGATTACCTTTTTGTTTAGACTTTAGATTGACATTATTGTGTATGTTATAAACTTCTTCATTAATATTTCTTTGAATAAATATTTCTATATATCAAATATCGTTTAAGGTTCTTCCTTGATGAGGTTTCTTAGTAGAGATAGAGTTTTGACTATATACTATTCTACATTAATATTACGGTCTAATATTTTGTTTACTGTTTGTTTGACTGTGAAGGCTAGTAGGAACATCTGCTTCACTTTGATTGCATATTGTCTCTGCAGAGGGTTTTAGTACATTTATACCACTACAAACCCCACTTACCGGCAGATACAACTCCTGATTATTATTTACTTTCTGCAGGAAAGGTTCTAATATTTTTTGTCCGAGATCATACGTGAATATAAATCCAAGTTGGCAAAAAGGCATAAACCTCTGAGGACTCCAGTCAGTTACTGCAAGTCTGCACATTTACTAGCTAATGAACAAATAAAGCTCAGTTCCCGTAGGTCCACATCCACTGGCCAGGTTTCAGGTGTTTACCAGCAGGGCCGTGAAGAAACCTTTAGAGAAACAGGAGCTCAACTTTAAAAAGGTGCAGATGGAACAAGACCCTAAGCCTAACCCTAAAACCATACAAGAACAGAATTTACAGCATAACCTGTGGAATAACAGTGCAGTGAAAAAGTATTTGCCTCTTCTAGATCTTTTTTTGCATATCTGTCACACTTAAATGATTGAGATCATCAAACAAATTCTATGAATATATAAAGATAACCAGAGTAAATACAAATGCAATTTTTAAAAGATGATTTCATTTATTAAGGAAAAAAAGCTGTCCAAGCGTGCCTGGCCCTATGTGAAAAAGTAAGTGCCCTCGTAAACCTAATAACTACTTGTACCACACTTGGTGGCAACAACTGCAATCGAACGTTTGCGATAACTGGAAATGAGTCATTCACATCACTGTGGAGGAATTTTAGCACACTTTTCTCACACTGGAGAGTTTTCAAGCATGACTGGCCTGTTTAAGGATGTCTTTCTTCTTGTCTTCTTGGTATTTACTGTACCGGTGGTTGGCGTCCACTATGTTGCATTACTGCCACCTTCTGGTCTTGATATCCACCATCTTTCTTTCAGTTTCTAGTCCCAGCACACCTAAGAAACCCAACAAATAATTTCTCCCTAATCACTTTTTTCAATTTTCTAAAATGTTTTTTATGGTGTATGCACATTTTCCAAATTCCCATTGCTCCTCCCTGCTTTAGAGTGGGACAGGTTATGACACCTGTAGGAAGTCCAGTCCTAAGCAGATATGTGCATATGGCTTTGGCAGAGAGCTTCAGATGTCGGGCCAGGATTACTTTGGAAGTGACCACTTATGATTCAGATGTAGAGTAAATTCTGTCAGACTGGTGCGTAAAGCCTTCTCCAGCACATAGCAGAGGTTCTCAATGGGGTTAAGGTCTGGACCCTGTGGTGGCCAATCCATGTGAAAATTATGTCGTGCTCCCTGAACCACTCTTTCACAATTATGCCTGAGAATATGCCTGTGTCATCAAGAAAGAAACAGGTTATTAATGGGAAAACTTGGTCATTCGGTATATTCAGGTCATCGGCTGACTTTATTTTTTGTTCACTCAGCAATGCTGAATCTAAACCTGACCAACAGAAGCCACACCAGATTATAACGCTGCCCCCACAGTCCCACAGCCCTACTTGTACAGTGCCTCAGACTGTCTTTTATATCAGGTGTCTCTGCATCTCCTCATTGTCATTCACCTCTGAACTTTCACCATCAGTTTGGTCACTGTAGCTCAGCTGTTCTTTATCATCATCATCTTCATCATCAACATTACAGCATCTTTGGAGAACAGTGACTCTAGTCTGGGTAAATACCATCAATAATTTGAGCATTGTACATTAAAATATACTTCAACATATGTTCTTTGAAATATTCATTTTCAACCAGCTAAATTAGAAGAAAATTTTTTTTTTTTTTTACATTTGGCTCAACTCAGTTCAACAACAGTTCCAGTATTACAGCATACACATTTTTATCAAGGAAACAGAGTAAACACAGCAATTAAAAAAGTAAATAACCCAGCAAAATTGTAAAATGATATGTTTCACATGCCGACTACCTTAGTTCACATATTCGATTACCGCATAAACATACAAAAATGCAGTGCCCTAAAGCAAAACAATATGTACTGTATATTAGCCCTTTAACATTTCCGGCGCTTGCTATGGCAACAATCCCTGTAGTTCTCACCAAATTACAGCAAAACAACTAACTGTGGGCTTTTCATGTTACCACCACAGATTCTCAACACTCATGTTTTATTCAAAGGTATTTACATCTCATTTAGAGAAATATTAATCTACCTGGAGCGAAGAGGCACAAAACTTCAGCTTGTGTTTAGCTTGGCTGCAGGATTTAATCAGCAGTACCTGGCCCCTGTGGGGTTTTAGGTTCCTCCCTAGCGATAAGCGCCATCTAGTGACTTACTGTGTTCACAGTTGAGCACAAAGTACTGTACAATGAATTTAAGTAATTTCTTACTTTTGTATTTGTAATTTAGAAAACATAAAAAAAGTGTCTTACTTTAACTCTTACACCTTATCAACTGTACCACAATAAACTTTATAATTGTGTATTATTTTGCCATTACTGTATCTACCCAATGTTTGGACAACCTTTCTTTGGCTCCAGCAATAGGCCAAAAGTGGGCCAACGGACATAATGATATTGGGCCATCCACTGATGCCAACATGGGCCCAACGTATGCTGCCGTTTGCACAAAGTTGTCACAACCACGGCACTGACAAAGGGTTACCAAAATTTTGCTTGATTGTACTGTATGTAGTTTCTTGCTTTGGGTTTTGATTTCTTGTTATTTCATGGTTGTTTCTTGGAATTTTAATAGTGTGTGAGAAAACAAACCTTTGACCATAAAATTAAAAACCAAACTACACAAATTTCATGACAATTAAAAGGAAAAAAATTAATGTGTTACTTTATTGGAAAATGCACCTAAACTTTATTGAGCAAAACAGTTAATGTTTAAGTCTGAAGTTTGGTAAATATATCACACAGAAAAAAAATCATAACAAAACTTTCAAGTACAGTCGATGGGATAATGAACAATAAAATCTAATTTCTGTTAACTACAGTCTTCGCACATTCGTTTAGATCTTAATCACCTAGTTAGTTTGATGATTTTTAAAAATTAGATTAGGACTTATGAGGCTAAAATGAATTAAAATTAATAAAATTGATTAAAATTGATTAACAATAATTTTTGCCTCATTTTTATAATAAGGAAATCACAAGATGTCAGATCACCAAATCTTATTGCCTAGTTTACTCTAGGACTCTGTCTTGCATTTATAATTTTACATATTTTCTTTTCTCTGTTTTTGTTCTCAATACAGTGGGACCTTGGATTACGAGCATAATTCGTTCTGGAAGTGGGCTCTTATTCCAAAACACTCGTAAATCAAATGTAATTTTCCCATAAGAAATCATGGGAAAAAATAAATACATTAAAAAATACATAAAAATTCATTATTAATAATTTACCTTTAAAAAAAAATTATAGTAAATCCCAACAAATAAGAGTTTCTGTTTATCCGCGCAGGCGCTCTGTGTGTGTGTGTGTGTGTGCATATAAATGCCTGCACGGATGTTGATTATACCAGTAAGAGACGAGCACAAAGACCCAGCAGGGGAGACGATTACCTACAATTCCGCAGCCAAGCGCATGCGTGATACATGATACTTGGTACTCGTAAACCAAGACTTGCTTGTTTTCCAAGTCAAAATTTATTAAAAATCTTTGCTCGTCTTGCGGAAACCGCGTTACTCGCAATCCGAGGTTTCACTGTATATTGTTTCTAGAGCTGAATGTATATAGTTATTATTTTTTAAACATTATTATGATGTCAACATCGCTTTGATGATGCTGTTTTAATAGTGCGAGGGCCCTCTTGTTCTTTTTTATGTCACGTCCCTAAACCTTTCAAGTTGGCAGTTATTAAGCCTCTTCTTAAAAAAGCCTAAATTAGACCCGAATGAAATAACAAATTAAAGACCGATTTTAAACCTTCTGTTTATATAAAAAATATTAGAGAAGATGGTGTCAGCTCAAATATGTGCTTTCTTACAGGAAAACAATATCTTCAAAGAATTTGAATCATGTTTCAGGCCCCATCATAGTATATAAAATAAATAAATAGGCTAAATAAAATCACAAATTACTTGTTTTTAGCTTCGGACCAAGGCTGCATCTCGATACTCGTCTTACTTGATCTTAGTGCTGCATTCGACACTATAGATCATAATATTCTCATAGATCACTTATAAATATCACATAGGTATTCAGGGACAGACATTAAAATGGTTTAGATCCTACCTTATATCAGATCGATATAATTTTGTAGATCTGAATAGAGTATAATGACATATAATGAAATATGGGGTCCCACAAGGGTCAGTTTTAGGATTTCTCCTGTTCTCAGTATACATGCTTCCCTTGGGTAACATCAATAGAAGACATGGGATTAGTTTCCATTGTTATGCTGATGACACCCAGTGATACATCTCATCAACACCAGATGAAATATCCAAGTTGTCCAGATTAACTGAGTGTGTTCAAGATATAAAAGATTGGATGACCGATAATTTTCTCCTACTAAATTCAGATAATACAGAAATATTATTTATTGGCACAAAAACCAGCACACAACAGCTTTCACAATTCAGCCTGCGTTTAGATAGATGTACTGTTACTCCCAGCTCGACAGTGAAAGACCTGGGCGTAATATTAGACAGTAACTTGTCCTTTGAAAATCATATCTCCAATATCACA
>JAQMYJ010000013.1:2212992-2232386 GCA_030014305.1 Clarias laeviceps | reverse complement strand
TTTGTGGCTGTAATGTGACAAAATGTGGAAAAGTTCAAGGGGGCCGAATACTTTTGCAAGCCACTGTATATATACTGTATATATACTGTGTGTGTGTGTATATATATATATATATATATATATATATATATATATATATATATATAGTCCAAAGCCTGGCAGCGAAACAAGGAGGGTTGACACCCTGCCAAGGGGTTTTAAAACCCAAGCACGTATCCCATGGATAAGGGGATCATACTTGCTCGTTCATACTAACACATCTGGGGCAGCTGATGCGCCAGCACTGGGGACCCAAGGGATTCAAGCTACTGTACTTAAATGATAAAATGATGAGATGGTACTACTCTGGCTGCAATAAGAATGAACAGGGTCTTGGATTCATAGTAAACAGTCAAGTCATTCACAGCATGGTTGCCGCTCAGCCAATTTTCAGTCATTTTGCAGTTCTTACCATCATTAGCACAATCAAGGCACATGTATTGATCGTTTATGCACCAACTAAAACCAAGCTCTGACCTTGTCAATGACGACTTTACCAAGTTTAAAAGAAACGCTGGATTCGATTCCAAAATAAGACCTCATCATACTTGCCAGCGATTTCAAGGTGCATCTTGGTGTAGACAGATCGGGCTGGGAGGAAACTGGGGAATTGTGGCATCAGCAAAATCAATGACAAGGGATTATGTCTGCTATCTTTTGCCACCTTCAACAACTTGGTCCAAATAAATCCCAGGCCCCTGGAAACATGCTGTCATCATGCCAATTCATAAAAAATTAGCTTGCTTTTTTACATTGGCAAGGTATTCATTAAAGGTATTCAGTCAAGGCTGCAGAAACATTGCCAAACGGACCAGCTTGGATTTTAACGGATCAGCTTGGCACTCTTCGGCAGCTGATGAAAGAGCGAATACACTGTGGAAAATAAACTTTCATTGTTTTTCACTGAAAAAATACTGTTTCAGTATTTCATTGTATTCACTGGCCCACCCTTTCGAAAACATTGAAGATTAAGCACCTACCCAAAAAGTCATTAGACTCCTTCAGGTGACCTATAACAGCTCAAGCAGTTGTGTGTGAATCCAGAACGATCTATAGTAGGATTTTACAATCCAAACTGGAGTGCTTCAAGGGGATGTGGTCTCTCCATTGCTCTTCAATGTCAGCAATACATGGCATTTATGGGGTGTCAAGGAGTTCAGTTTGATGAGTATCAATTTGTAACTAATCTCATGTTTGCTGATGATCTACAGGACTGATTCACAGTCCTTTGGCTTCAAAATTAACATAGAGAAAGTAATGGCAACTGAGGGGTCACAGGTCAATGTCTACCTGTCAGGAGTTCAGATAAAACAAGTATCAGAATTCCTTGGGTTGCTGGTTGAAGAGTTCTCAAAAAAAAAAGCCTCCTCTGCAAATATCCACAAAAGAATGGGACAGGCAGCAGCAGCATTCACCTTGCTCAAGTGGTGGAAAAAGAACATCACCTGCAAGACCAAAATTGACCTCTTTGGACGCTCATTCTCCTTTCTAGATCTGAGACATGGGTGCGACTATGAATTAGAAGAGCATGTTCAAAAACTGCACCTTCAGTGACTTGGTCATGACTGTCGAAAAAACACCACTCAACTACCATACCAACTCCTCTGGTGACACTGACCAATCTGGGGAAAGATTCAGCGAGCAGCCCCAAAGACAACTGCTGTCTCAACATAAACAACACCAGAATCTTAGCTATCAACCACCAGAAATGGAAGCATACCCTGCATATTGTCCGGAATCCAGTGGCACCCACAGCAGTGTCCTGACAATGGGGTAAGCCCCCTCCACCAGCCACCAGCTAGTGTTCAAAGAAGAAAAAAGATTAAATTTAGACCTTGGGAGGAAAGTCTCCAGGTTGTTACCATATTGGTCACGGTAAGATCAGTTCATGTATAACTAGGGAAGACCGACTTTACTGTCAGTGTGAAAACAGAATGAATGTTTTATAGTCCTAACAAACTTATATTTGCCCAATGCAACAGACCCATTTGGTCTATAATACAGTATACTTCTTATTTGCTTCTTTTAGAAGTAAAAATAAGTTTACTTACAAAGGTTATGGTTTTAACAGAATCCGTTTTGTCAACAGCTTTAATGGCAACCTGTTCACAAATATAAAATGTAATTAGAACATTCTGAAAGACATAATTGTTTTCTAGTGTGATTAGTACATAACCACTTCAGTTATACTCTGAATTGTAAAAAAAAAAAAAAAAGAATTCTAGGGGGATGGTTTGGTTTATTTATTTATTTATTTATTTATTTATTTTGTGGTCGGGGTTGGCGACAACAACCTACAACTAACCATAGAAAATGATTGCAAAATATGTACATTTTTATTAACAGTTTTACAAAAGTTAAGCTTAATTAAATCAATTTGGAGCCATCAAAACACAACGCGTGCATTTAAACAATCATTAAACTTGACAGTCACTTTGAAAATTCCCGTATTAAACAGAATCCTTCAGGATCTGTGCGTAAGTATCATACTTTCAGTTCTCTTCTTTTTGAAATATGTCAAAAGCTGTGCTTGAACTGTTCTCTTGGCCATTGCGAAAATGCGAACAGCAGGAAAAATGATGCAAACCTGCGTGAGCTGGTGAGCAGTGCATTACAATATTAAATTCTGATTGGCTAATCGCCATTATTTATAGTTCGTAGATGATCGTATGTATAGAGTTTTAATATTTTATTTTCATGACAAATATTACATAATACACAGCATTATGGGATGGTAAGGGATATGGTGGTTTTACAGAGGGGATGATTTTTGCCATCCCCCACATCCTCCCTCAAATCGAACCCTGTTTATACTGTCAGCAAAAGTCTAAAATTATTCTCCAGGTACACTTCTTTATGTCTTTATTAAACTACGTAGATTTAATATCCATACATAAATTCTAGTCTGCAACTCATAACTGTCACAACAAACAATAACCTGCCCCAGTGTAAACCTAATTTCTCAGAGAGCACTGCTAAAATTCTCAGCCAAGAATACACCAGGACTGACTTAGACCCTATGTTTCTGGGTTACCTATTTCAGAACAAGAAGTAAATATATTTATTCCTAATACTTGTTGTGTATTCTGGTTAAATTCGAAGATGCATTTACCTGTTTTCGATCTTCAGTACGGATTCCTGTGTAGACAGAGCCATAGCCTCCCTCGCCAAGCCGCTCTCCTAAGAGGTACCGCGCATTAAACACAGCTGTTAAATATAAAATAATTTGGGTTTGGATTAAAATCAATAAAAAAATTAAAGAGCATCACATTCATAGTCCTGTATTTAAGTAAAAAAAAATTTTTTAAGAACTTTCATATAATTATAAATTTATTATATAATTATAAAGTCTAGCCACGAACCTGAAAACAGAATAAAGTGGTATAGACGATGAGTGAAAGTGATTGAGTGTAAAGTGTAGACATTAAAAGCAGGTAAGAATAATAATTTAAAAAAAGAATAAAGAATAAAGAAATGATCAGGACAAAATTTTTAAGATGTGTACATATCTAGCCATTTTGTTGTTTGAATTGTTATATAAGTGTATATATATATATATATATATATGAAATATATTCTATTAAACTGCTGCAAAATATTAAACTTTCTAAAATGTTCGGATTAGATTTCGTCCATGTGGTGAAGTGGAACAAACCCTCTGGGTCAGTATGCCGCTCCAGATCATAAGACTGAAAAGGGTCCTGACTCTCAGAAACCTCCTCATGGCTGGTACATGCTGTGGACTGCTCTGGATCACTGTTCACATTAGCATTTGCTAGTTTAGTTTTGTGCAGATGCTGGAGGTCTAGAAGCCATTCAGGTTCTTTTGTGCCCTTTTTATGCACTTTTGAAGACAGCTGCAATAGAGATGAGGAATGTAAACATTATTACATAAAGAAATTGATTTGCATTTGAACCTATTTCATACTAATTAATTATGTTATTTACCAAAATGAGCCGTTCAATAAAGCTCCTTAAGATTTTGTCAGGGAAAGTCATGGCTGCCCTAGTGATGGTCTCACAGTATTCGCAGACCACATCAGAAAAATCTATTTCACTCAGTTCAAAATGGGCCAGTCTGCTGGCCTGAAACAACTTGAAGATCTAAGAGAGACCAAAAAAAAAATAGTTCTCAGTACATGGGTTATATTTGACTGATCAGTGCTTATGAAAAAGAAATGAAGATGAATTCCAACCTGGAAGCTTGGCTGGGCGAGGCCTGAGGTCAACGACAGTGCGTATTCATACGTCTCAGTTCTCACAATGGCTTCACTCAGGACTACCAGGCCAAATGGAAGTCTGTTGCAAATAGAATTCTGTTATTATTCTGTCACATGTCAATAATATCAAATAAGGTATGTTAGTGGCAGGTCTGGAAAGGGAACACACACACACACACACACACACTCAATACCTGTCACACCCGATCAGGTCGAACTGCTTACGTGACCCCAGCTCCATTTTCACCACCACGTAACAGATATGTGCTGCATAGGTCAGTCCTTTAGAGGCTGCAGATAAAAGACAAAAGCTGCATGTGAAAATCAGGACAGAAGTCACGGCGCAGAGTTACAGTGCCATAAAAAAGTATTTGCCCCCTTCCTGTTTTTGTAATTTTGTGCATTTTAGTCACATTTACTGTAAATGATTGAGATCATCAAACAATAAATATTACACAAAGATAAACTGTGTAAATACAAAATTCTGTTTTTGATCATGATTTCATTTATTAAGGAAAAAAGCTGACCAAACCTAATAAAGTAGTAATAACTAGTAAATGCCCCTGAACCTAATAATTTTGTGCCACATTTGGCTGCAGTCAAGCATTTGCGATAACTGGCAATGAGTCTTTCACATCACTGTGGAGGAGGGATTTTGACCTGCTCTTCTATTAAGTCATTGTAATTAATTGTTTTAATTTAGCCACATTGGAGAGTTTACCCTGTTTAAAGTCATGCCACAGAATTTCAATCGGATTTAAGTCCGGACTTGGCCACTTCAAAACTTTTTTTTTTTTTAACATTCAGAGTTGGACTTGCTGGTGTGTTTCAGACAATTGTCCTGCTGCATAACCCGAGTGTGCTTAAGCAGAACATTTTCCTTCATTATTTTCTGGTAGGGCGCAGAATTTATGGTTCCATCAATTGTGGCAAATTGTCCAGCAGTCATGTTTGATTGCTGGTATTTGTTGTTGGTATGAAGTTTTACGCCAGACCTAACAGGACACACACCTTCCAAAAAGTTATACTTTTCTATTATAAGTCCACAGAATATTTTCCCTAAAAGTCTTGGGGATAATCAAGATTTTTTTTTTTGCAAATGAGTTCTTGAATTCTTTTTGGTCAGCAATGGTTTTCCACTTGGAAATGAAGGACATTTTTGCCCCCAGTCTCTTTCTCAGGGTTGAACACTGACTTACTGTTGAATCATGAACACTGACCTTAACTCAGGCAAGTGAGGCTTGCAGTTATTTAGATGTTGTTATCTGTTCTTATGAGCTCCTGGATGCGTCGTTGATGTGCTCTTGGAGTAATTTCGGTTGGACGGCCACAGGTTTCCTCCATTTGTGGATAATGGTTCTCAATGTGGAGTCCCAAAGCCTTGAAATGGCTTGGTAACCCTTTCCAGACTGATACATGTCAATTACTTTATCACCTGTTATTGAATTTATTTAGATGATGGCATGATGTGCTGTTTTTTTAGATCTTTTATCATACTTCACTTTTCCAGATAGATTTAAGTGATTCTTGATTCAACAGGTCTGGCAGTAATCAGGCCTTGGTGTGGCAAGTCAACTTTAACTCAGTTTTCCAAAAAATGTGGTTAATCACAGTTAATTATTAATTTAGTAAGGTGGGTTTACATGCATGACATGTGATACCATTTTCATTCTAGACTAATACCTGATGCACTTACATGTAAATCTCACCTGTTAGTTAAGTTTAGGGAAATACGTAAAGTTGTTACAAATGCGTTCAGTTTTCTTTATTTGGTGTTTGGATCCACATAAATAATTTGCGTTCGTAATAATATGTGTTCTACTATATAATTTGGTTACAATATACTATGTGCCATGTGCTTGTGCTGAGGACAACCAATGTGGTTTCATTTCCTTGTTGTGATTGGAAGATGAAGTGTCATGACAGTGGTTCTGTAGTGTGATTGGGGTGGGACTTGGAAGAGCAGCACGGCAAGGCAGATGAGGAGAGAGCAAGCTAAAGTAAAAAGTAAGAAAAAGTAAACAAGTCGACACGGAGGCGTTACGAAGGAAAAGTACACTTTTTACGGCTCTAATTGTGCTAGTTACTCCTGTTGTTGTAAACGCTAAAGCACAATGGACTCCGGTACATTAATAAGTCGTTTTAATGTTGATGTCGACTGAGAAAGCCTTGTCAAAAGCATTGTTCTGATTAGTTCTACCCAGCTAGGCTGAGAAAAGACTCTTCCAGATTTCCCAGCTAGCGCTCCAGGTGAGCAGGAGAAAGCCTGGCAGCTCCTCTGTTAGCTGTGAGCCAGCCTGCAGACTGCTGCTAGACCGTCTCTACAGTGTGGAGGTGTGGCGTTTGGACACTGATATTGACACTGACTCTGCTTGGATGTGAGTACTCCAGCTTTTTATTTTCTGCTCATTAGAGTGAAGAGGCTGCAAAGTTTTTGGCCACCACATTCCCGAACATCAACCAGGCCTGCAACAGTGCGGCGGTTATATTTCTGTCTTTATTTTGAATATTGGAAGCATATTTATTAAAGGTGCATATTCAAAGGTTGGACATATATTTTAGTTTTGAGATATAAAGAGGCTGCAATATTGTGAGTTACTCGTTAATTTTGACAATATTTTATTTGGCTGCACAAAAGTTAGGTTAGGTGACAACTTGGATGGAGGGAATTGAGTATTTTTAACAGATTCCAATCTATCCTTGCTTAAATTTAAACGGGGTGCTCATGAAACAACCTGGGAAGTTTACAAATTCGGGGCGCTATCCTAGCTATTAAAGGGTAAAGAAAGTGCTACAGATGAATTTACTGCAGAAGGTATATTTACCTAGATCATCTCCCATCTTGATCACGGCCTCTCTGACTTCATCATCTGGTGCAGAAGTGCACAGGAGTCGTGCCAGAGGTATACACCACTGCTTCCTTGTTCTGTCCACTTTCTGTTGTAGAAGAAATTGTCACGTTAGTCATCGTTAGTTAGTTGATCATGTCAAAAACACTTTTGAGAATTTCACAGTCGTACTAATATACTGACAGATGCTGATATGTACAGTACTAACTTTAGACGTCTTCTTTCTAAGCAACATGTAGCATTGGAAGAGAAGACAGGCCACTTCACTCATCATCACTTTCTGCAGGAGAAATATCATCCAGGCGTTTATGAATGTGTGCTAAATCGGTTTAAATGTTTATTAAACACTCAGTGAGCACACATGACGAACTACAGTATAACACTTACTCCGTTTCGAATGCAGAACAACTCCATTATCTGCCAGAATAAATATTCCTCCACTTGGTCCCGTTCATCCATTTCTTGCAGACATTTCTGTGCTTTCAACTGGATGAAGCGAAACAGGTCCTCTTTCTTCATCTGTGCGCTGCAACAGATGTTAAAACAGCTGCTTTATGTAGAATACTGTGCGCACATGTTAATCTCCGAATCATTTGCTTTACTGTTTATCTTTAATTTCTGTGTGCTGTATGACAGAAGAAAGAGGGTCTCACTGCATAAGAGGGCCGGGAAATTCAGGCCACTCTTCAGAAGGTTCAGGGTGTGAAGGTTGATGCACAACATCTGTCCCTAAAGTCCAAACCTCAGTTAGGGCTGTTACAGAAAAGTAACGGCACTCTATGCTCTTAAAAATGCATATCACAATCATATCATATGACAGAACTGTACCGTTTCTATTTATGATGAAAAGATTAATGATAAGCTCATTTGAATGTTTGAGTTTTAAGCTCAGACTGTGTGCTCACACTATTTTACTTCTAAACTGCACTGTGTGTGTGTGTGTGTGTGTGTGTGTGTCCTACCTTGACTGCATGGATTAGGAGAGTGTGTATTTTCATCAGTGGGTTTAGGAATATCTGCCATTTTCAGTCACTTTCTAAGATGCTGTGGAACCACAATGTAACCTCTGTTATAATAAATATTACTGTGTATGGTGCTCTAATAGACAGGTATTGGGGAATGTCACAAAATGGCAGTTGTATCTAAGATCTCTCTAGTGATTTTGTTTGTTTAATCTTTTTGAACAAATTTTTACTGTAACTTTTGCCTGTTCCATCGTCTAAAGATGAAAGACATTTTGCTTAGATTCTCTCTTAGATTAAAAATCCCATCTTAATAACCTTAAAATCCAAGAGGCACAGCATAGGTCAAAGACGATTAAAATAGTATACTGTACATCTTCTTATATGGAAGTCTTGTGGGTGGGTGTTAACGGGGAGGCTTCAGACATCAAACTGTGTATTTGGGTTTTCGGATTTGTCAGGTAGAACAAAAGTTATCATTACTTTTATAACATGTCAATTTAACTACTACCGAAATATGGGAATGACATTTCCAAGATGTCACAAAGGTATAAGTTGTACCCCTGGGGGGTAAGAGGTGCCCAGATTTCCCGCACTGGCTTATAATGGGGAGTTTTCCCATAGCATTAGTCGTAGACCCATGAAAGAGCTGCCATATTGTGATGACTCATTTGGGAATGGGGTGCTTTACTTAGGACTGTGCTGTAAATTGCCTGCGCGGGGTACAAGCTGTACCCCAGGGGCTCGTTAGTAACTTGCATAAGAATTTTGAAACTGACAGTAACTGTGGATCCCATTGTCATATATGGGTTTGGAGGGAATTCATTTAACTCAGGCAACCAATCAGTCTCTCATGAGCAACATGCTAATCATGTTAGCATTATGCTAGAAACAGACTACTCATGTTAGCATCATGCTAGCAACATGCTAATCATGTTAGCATTTTGCAAGCAACATGCTAATCACATTGGAGTCATACAAGCAACATGTTAGCATCATGCTAATCATGTTAGTATCATGCTAGCAACGTGCTAATCATTTTAGCATCATTCTAGCAACATGCTAATCATGTTAGCGACATGCTAATTAGGTTAGCATCGTGTTAGCAACGTGCTAATCATGTTAGCATCATGCTAGCAACATGCTGACAGGTGGGAGTGTCTCTCAGGATCATTGTAAAGCTGTCAAGCCACGTCCTAGGCCTTGAGTTTTGCCACAGCAAGCACTTCTCTAGTTATTTAGGACCCAAGCAATATAGGGTGCGCAAGACGCTCTTGTTTTCCTAAGGATTATTTATTTTTTAAAAAAATTCCCATATACTCCTCCGAGGGAATTTATACGATCGTCACAAAGCGGGACGGATGTGATCTAAAGACACTGAGGATGCAAAATTGCAGAGGGATTTTGCAGCCGTGATAATGTCTTAAATTAACACCAAAAAATTATTAATAACTTTCTGTGTGGCCTCATATTGAGTGACATCATATTGAGTGACACATTCAGTGACATCACATTGAGTAACATCATAGTGTGATGCTTTTCTTCCAGCATCTGTGGCCTATTGAACATACGTACACATCACAAATGTTAACACACAAACACAAAACACACCACACACACACACACACACACTCATACATCACATACATGCACACATACATACACACACATTACAAATGTTGACGCTCACACACACACACACACACACACACACACACCTCTCTCATGACGCACATGTGCACACACTAACAAGTCACATGTCCCACACACACACATCCAGAGGTGGAAAGTAATGAATTACATTTACTCGCATTTCTGTAATTGAGTAGATTTTTTTTGTGTACTTTTTAAAATATGCAATTTTACTTTTACTTAAGTATGTTTTGTTTGAAGTATTGTACTTCACTACATTTTAAATCATATTCACTACTGAGTAAAAAATAAATGAATGAAAATGAAGAATAATAAAAATAATACAACGGGGAAGGAAAAAAATTGCACCCCGGAAACCACTGCACTGATTGATTGATGGAGAACAAACGCGCTAAATTCACAAGAACAATTAAGACGGACAAAACAGATGTCATTAATGCAGAACCAGCTGAAAGTGAAATGCCAAGAAATTCTTATGAAGCAAAGCTCTGGTCATATTTAAGCGACCACTTTGATTTCAAGCACAACAAGGGGGTTGAACAGATTTATTATGCAAGGGTGTTCCATCCCCCATCCCACCCCCACTGTTAAAAAAAAAAAAAAAAAAAAAGTACTTTTTACTTTTACTTGAGTAGATTTTTATACGAGTAACTTTACTTGTACTTCAGTAAAAGTTCACTAAAGTAACGGTACTTTTACTTAAGTACAAAATTTTCTTACCTCTGCACACATCCTACACACACACACACACACACACACACACACGTCATCGTTGCTTGGAACTATATTATTATTATTATTATTATTATTATTATTATTGTTGTTGTTGTTGTTGTTTGGTCATAGAAACAACTGAAAACAACCAGAAAAACAGGTGATCATGTGAATCTTTGCCTATGTGACCCATTTCTTTCTTTTTTTTTATTACTTTTTTGCTAGGTTGTGGTGAAGAAAAGGATCTGTCACTCTATGCTGCACAATCCTGACCAAATATATATTTATTAAAAAAAACAGCAAAAACAAAAAATGGTTTAAGAGCTACTCAGCAGTATTACAATGAGCCCAACACTGACACCCAGCAGAGAAAAAAGCAACAGCCTTCTTGAGATTTAAAGAAATATTTACAGACATTTTGTGTGTATTCAGTTATAAACCCAGTCCTATATAACACTAACAAATGTGAAAAAGCGTTCAGCATGAGGAGAGTCAACTTACTTCTAATGTAGAATATAAACAATGAGTACAATCACTTTTTCTTCTTGTCTTGCAAGTGGTGTAAACATGAGACTCAATCAATCTATTTTTGTTTTTTTAAATTAATTAACTAGAGACTTACCAGCGGCTCCGCCAGAATACAGACCCTGATGTTTTCGAGCTACCTGTGAATGGAGTGTGTGGTCACCTCACTGCCGCACCTCAAGCTGCTCCAATCTTCTGCGAGCGCTTACTTCTGTCTGCCTTATGCACCGTTGCTGTAGACAGTCTGCAGTCTGATCCGGGGTTTCAGTAGCCAGAACTCAGCCTGACTTACCCAGTTTTGCTGCTGTTACAACTCCTGTGACATAATCACAGTATGGCATAAAAGTGCTGCCTACTGTTACATTTCATGAGGAACGCCTGTGACAAAACCACAAAATCTGTGACCTGAGCAAACACAGAAAGCCACAAACAGAATTTATTCTGTTTTATTTACAGATTAATTAATTTGGTGCTGAAAAACCTTCTGTTAGATATGTTATATTTGAGTAAATAACCATGTGACCTGTGATCTAATTCCACTTACAGTACATACATATATACGTTTGAACTGTTTTTGTTGTTAGTAGGAGTTAGATCCAGGAAGCCAAAAGCTAAAGTTATAATATCAAAACCTAAAACATAATAATAATAATAATAATCTGGTTTTATTAAATAAAAAAATTAACCACGGAATGCATATAAAGTTATTCATGTATTAATTAGTATATTAATTAGTATTTATTTATACTAATATATTTGTATGTGTAATAATCTATATAATGCATTCTGTTAATAATATAGTTTATAATAAGAGTATTAAATACATACAAAATAAAGCTAATTTAATTATATTAATAATAAATAATGCATTATAATGCAAAATATATATTGTTCAGTTATAAATGTAAAAAATAAAGCATTTGCACAACACTGGTAACTTTCTGATCAATAAAAAATGTAGCAGTGAGTGTCGGTAAAGGGAAATTCCCTCGACAAAACTCGGAACACCCTACGAAGTCACCAGTGCAGACGTCACTTCCTCCATGTGCTACCATGAGCATAAACCCTTGTCGCTGCTGCAGTGGAAATTTCACACTACAGACATTAAATATTGAATATTTTTCATAACAAAAACAGATAACATTATAAAACATACTATTGAAACGTGTGTAATTGTAAATAATCTATTAATTAATAATAATAATAATAATTGATTAAACATATACAGAGATTATTTATTACAGATTACTAGCCTATATAATACTAAGGATTTAAGTTAAACTGTACATTTTTGTGTTCTTTTCATATGATGTCGTCTTCTATAATAATGATAATAAATATATAAATCCTTTTTCGAGCTCCAGCGAGATGCAATGACTCATGGAAAATATTTCATTCCCTTTTCCATGCAGTGAAGTAAAGACCAGTTGTTCACTCGTTCCCTACACCGTTAGCAGTATCTTTAAACGGAACATTTTCGTGTTATCCTGTATACAGGGTTCTGAGAGGCCTGAAGCCGATGCCAGGAGACTTGGGACATGCGTCTGGGTACATACCCTGGACAGAGAGCAAATTCATCACAGATCACATGTGCAATGTGAATGAAATCTATTAGCCTGAAAAAGCAAACCTTTTACTCTAGTGTACTGGTAGGACATTTCCAATACTGTAGTCTAGAAGAGTGTGTGTGTGCTACACACACTCTGTGGTGCAATGGTAGAATTTTTGTAATGAGGGAATGTGAAAGCTTGTTTATAGATGGACAATGTGTATCGAAAAGCAAAGAGATTAAAGTTATTTTAAAATAATTCTACAGCGAGCAGATACTTTTTGACTCACACTTATATATAGTCAACGAACATTAATCAGGTAACTTTTTTTTTACAGTCAAGCATGAGTAATGAAATGACTACATTTAGATTTTTCCTTGTTAGGCTGGTTAGCTCTCAGTGACCCAAACACGGCCATATGCCGTGCATGGACAGTTAGCTCTGTATCTTCCTCCTACTCATCCGTACCTCAAATTAAAAGTTACAGTTGTCAAGAAATATGGAATAAAATGGAATATGGAATATCTTTTTTCTGTCAAACCTTACATTGTGTTACACAAGATATTGCTGTTGGCCACGACAATTTTATTTTATTTTTGTAATTTTATTTTATTTTTTGAAAAAGCTGAAGTATGGATAAAACATTAATCAACACCTCGGAAATAAAATATATTCAAAGACCTCATCAGTATAGTGATTGAACCATTAAGATTAAGTTACTTCAGGTGCACTTGTTCAGAGTTAATTGAACAATCATGCGGCATCTTGGATCAGCATGTGTTGGAGTTTGAGGTCCGATAAAAGTAAGGTAAGCTTCTTTATTTTGCTTTTTTACTCGATGACCAAATAATACTCTCAAATCCAGAACAGACAAAAGATATTAATTCATGCTGCATTGTGAACAATATGCAATATGTAAACATTTATTTAAACATATGTAAACAAAGACAGCTTAACATTACATAAAGAAGTTAATGCTACCTTAATGATTAGATAAAATACCCCTTTTCCCACTGAAATATTGAATTTTAAACTTCTTGCAGGAAGAATAAACATACTTGATTTTTTTTTCTTTTCTTTTTTTTTTTGTAGTAAGCCATCCTGTTGATTGGCGCTGTTAAGTGCATATTGCCACGCCCACTTCAAGAACAAAAGCGATGGATGCTGTGAAATAATCTGGCACAAAACTGCTCATAACATCCCTTCTACTCAACATTTGAATTTAATTTATTGCACATATTCATCGTTTTTGTTTTAAAGTTTCATTAAATTCTATTCAGCCAGTTTTGCATGATGCTGTGACAAAATCAGCTGAACAGACATAGACACATACAGACAAAAAAATTTCTGAAAATGGTTTCTGGTCCTCCGATGTATGAAATGCAAAGATGTCATTGAAAGAGCGAGTTCTGACCAATGTACAGACAAAACCTTTCTTTTATTTATACAGATGTGTAGCGACTCATACTGTACCATACAGGAAACACAAGGTTTTGAACACAGGCATTCCGTTCTGGCTTTTTGGCGACATCAAGCTTTATACTGTTGCGTGTCACTTACTGTGTGTTACCATGGCAACGTTAGCACCTTGGATACCTGTTTGCTGATCTGTGGAAATTTCACACTACGGACAATAAGTATTGAAATTTTATTGAAACAAATTATCTGGGTGATAATTTCCGTGACTCGGTATCAAGGTGAAGATTTTTCGTGGAGAGCCATACCTTGTCACCTACGTGGTACAATCGTCCCGGAGGGTGTCGACGGCGATGTTGGGTGGTGTAGCGGGCGTTGGCCTGTTGGATGGAGTGATTAGCTTGATACCATCATAAAATATATACTACTGAAATGTGTATAACTAAATAAATTACATATTACTTATATATTGCTTATATAATATTAAGGATTTCTTGATTAAATAAAAATTTAAATGATTGTGTCCTATTATTATGTCGTCCTAAATGTATAGTTCCTGTCAAGTTTCCTGGTTGCTTCCTGCTGATTCTGGTTCTGGTTTCTTGTGTTTATTAGTAAGACCACAGACGAAAACATCCATAGACAATCCGACACTATACATAAAAACTCGATATTTATGGAAGTATCCGTAAGTTTTTAGACGCGCACGCGTACAACAGCAGTAAGTCAGTCCGTGCAGAGTTAAACAAACTGCAGCAGCACACAGCGCACGGTGCGATACTGAAGTGACGAAAAGATAAATAATAGGATGAAAGCCATCCAGTGTGATCGAGTCAGAACCCCTCTGTCCCACCGTCTACTTTCATCATCCGAACTTGACAGTGTGGATCCAGCAGAGAGACTGCGAGCGAGCGGTAAGTTAATATTAAATACTAACATTATTAACGCTGTTAAAGAGAGTCTCATATTATCACATCTCCTGGTGATTGTCTGTGGATCTTGGGGTGTCATTTTAAATCCATATAATAAGATATAGAGGATGATCCTTTCAAATTAGCTCACAACAAAATTAACTCCTAATATCTGGTTACTTTAAGGCCGAAGTAAATTCCTCGGTCCAAAACAGTAGAACGTGATGAACTTTAAGTACTGTGCTTATGTAGCTATTAGAGTTACAGGTACTTACTCACATGTTATGTATAAACTTTATGTATATACTCCAGCACATTTCAGAGACACTTGTGAAAATTGAGATGCTGATGATCCACATAAGCTTCACACACAATTTCAGGTCATTTGTGATTGCTTTGTGATTGCTGTGACAAAATTTGGATGTTGTAAGAATTAAATTTGTACTGGGTTTATCCGGAGGGTGATGAGGTAAGGTCCGATGAATCTGGGTGATAATTTCCGTGACTCGGTATCAAGGTGAAGATTTTTCGTGGAGAGCCATACCTTGTCATCTACGTGGTACAATCGTCCCGGAGGGTGTCGATGGCAATGTTGGGTGGTGTAGCGACGTTGGCCTGTTGGATGGCCCGATTAGCTTGATTCCACAACCGCCGACACCTGCGGACCAACTGTTGGGCTGACGGCACATCGACCTCTGGTTCCTGGTGGTTGAACATCGAAGGTTGGAAGCCGTAGCATACCTCAAATGGGCTTAGCTTCGTGGCAGATGAGATGTGGAGGTTATGTGAAAGTTCTGCCCAGATGAGGTAGCAAGCCCAGGAGCGCTGACGATCGGCTATGAAACATCTCAGATAGCGCTCCAGTTGTTGGTTGGCCCGCTCCGTCTGACCGTTAGTCTGGGGGTGGTATCCAGATGATAGACTGGAATCGATGGACGGCAGGTGGAATCGCTCAGACGGCAGAAGGCCTTCCAGAACTTGGCAGTGAACTGGGGCCCTCTGTCCGAGACGATGTTCTTTGGGAACACATGCAGACGGACTACGTGCTCTAATATCAGCTCGGCTGTACTTTTGGCTGACGGGAGTCCGACGAGGGCCACCAGGTGCACGGCCTTAGAGAACCTATCGACGATGGTCTTGATGATGGCTTGTTGACGGCAATGTGCGTCCAGGGTCGACGGGGAACCGGGAGAGGTCGAAGTTCTCCTGATGTTGGTCGGTTGGTGTCTTTAGCCCTGGCGCACACTGGGCACGCCTGGACGAACTCATTGACGTAATTCGCTATGGATGGCCACCAGAAGTCGCACCGGAGGAACTGGAGGGTGCCTGGATGTCCCGAGATGGGGGGGGAGTGACCCCACTGGAGAACTTCGGATCTCATGGTGTTGGGGACGTAGAGTCGTCCAGGCGGCGCACCTGCCGGTTCGGCCTCTGTGGTCTGCACCTGGCGGACCCTCGTTTCCAGGTCCAATTGTAGTGGTGAGATGGAAGGACAGGCGGAGATGGTCCGCCCAGGGGGAGTCTAACTCATGTTGGCGAGAGAGGGCATCTGCCTTGGTGTTTTTGGACCCCAGGCAGTACGAGAGGTGGAAATTGTAAAGTTAAAAAAATAACGCCCACCGCGCCTGTCTGGGATTTAGCTGTTTTAAGTTTCGGATGGTGAATAGGTTTTGACGGTCAGTCCAGATGATGAATGGCTCCCTGGCGCCCTGGAGCCAGTGACGCCATTCCTCCAAAGCCCACTTTATGGCATGCAGCTCGCGGTCCCCTACCCCGTATCGCTGCTGAGTGGTGTCGAATTTTTTGGAGAAGAAACTACATGGGTGTAGTTTCTGATCTGGACCTCGTTGGGAGGTCGAATGGTTTACTGGCGTCAGGATGGAGAATGATTGGAGCGGTCGTAAAACGGTGGCAGAGTCTCTTGAATGCGGAGATGGCAGTGGAGTTGAGGTGGAAAGGGAGAGATGATGGACAAGTCAGGGCGGTTAGGGGCGCGGCAACTGTACTGTAGTCCCGGATAAAGCGACGACAGAAATTCGCAAACCCGAGAAACCGTTGAAGTTGCTTAAGGGTCTTGGGTGGGGGCCAATGATGCACAACCTCTAGCTTCTGCGGGTACATGGCCACACCCTGGGGCGAGATGACAAAACCCAGGAACATGGTGGAGCGCTCGTGAAAAGCGCACTTCTCCAACTTACAGTACAGCTGATGGGCGAGTAATCTCTTTAGGACCGCCCTGACGTGCTGGATGTGTTCGTCAGCGGTGCGGGAGTAAATGAGAATGTCATCCAGATAAACGAATGCCCACCGGCCTAGCATGTCCCGGAGGACATTGTTAATGAAGTGTTGAAAAGCGGCGGGGGCATTGCAAAGTCCAAACAGAATGACGAGACTCTCATAGTGTCCTGTAGGGGTAATGAAAGCCATCTTCCACTCATCACCCTCTCTGATGCGCACCAAGTTGTAGGCGCTCCGAAGGTCTAACGATGTACAGCGATGTAACGGCTCAGGGACGATCCACCCTGCCACAGGTGGTACAACTTCGTGTCGGTCTCCACCTCGCCCGGAGGGTGTTCAAAAGTGAGTTTTAGCTGACGGGTAAACTCGTTGTAAGAATGGGCAGTGTCTGAATACGAACGAAGGACTGCCGTGGCCCACTCTTCTGCCTGCCCTGATAGCAGAGAGACGAGGAGAGCAATGCGCAATTGATCGGTGGAGTATTTGGTGGCATTAAACTCAAACACCAGATCTAATGCAGTTAGAAAAACACTACATCTCCCGTACGTGCCATCTCATTTGTCCGGTAAGGAAAGAAAAACATCAGAAGTTGTAACCATTACACTGTGACATAATGTGGCACATAACTGCTCATAACTTCAGTTCTATTTAACATTTTGATTTCATTTCATGGCGCAGATTTAACTTCAGGCAAATACCTAAGAACTGGCAAAGTTACATTAAATTACATTGCTGTGAGAAAATCTGTCTGGACAGACAGACAGACATACAGACAGTAAATGTTTCTGAGACTGCTTTCTAGTCCTCCAATGTATGAAATGTAAAGATATCATTGAGAGAGTGAGTTTTGACCAAATGGGGAACCAAGGTTCATGTATACCTGTTGGGAACAAAGGCCATCTCATCCGGTCCAATTCCACAGAAAAGCACAATCTAGCACAAATTGCTGAAAAAAGGGAATTTTGGCTATGACAGAAAGCCACCAGAACACAGAGAACACCTACTGCACCACAGCCCATCCCATTGTGTATGTAGTGCAGCAGGCAAAGACTTCAGGGTTGTTGATCTGGCCTGCAAATTCTTAAGGTCACAATTCCATCAAGCATCCATGGAGTGCGCCGGACAAACAACTCCAATTCATGGACGCCCTACCCTGCAACACACAGCACCCAAAGGATCTGCTATTAATGCCAGATCCTGGTGTCAGACACCACAGCATAGGTCATGTAAAGTCATGGCCTGAGGGGCCAGAGCTTCCCTCGGCAGCACAAGGGGAACCTACACAATCCATTTTTTTTATTTTAACGTTATGGCTGATCAGTGTATATTTTGTCTTGTTTATTTCACTACACACTGCTACCTCTGCTGACTGAAGAAAGAAAGGATCCTACAGTACAGAGGCTGTTACTTACAATTCCATTGTAAGTCTGGGAACCGAGGCTGAAATCTTTGAAGCAGACAAAACTTTTCTTTTATTTATAAAGATATCTTTATAAGTCTGCATACTCATAGATGCTCTGAATTATCTGTTGGTTTTTGGTTGATTTATGTATTTATTTAAGGATTAATTCAGACTATAGAAGTTCACAATAAATAAGAAGAATATTCATAAAAATGACAAGTAATACCATCATTGTCTTGGCCTTAGATAAAAACTATCTATAAAAAAATATTTTTGAAAATTGTTTTGCGCAGCCTGTACTTTTAGTATGCTAATTAGGCCCAACTTCCCTTCCGTGGCACTGAGATCACATGATCTGGGACCGCATTATTATTTTCTTCAAATCAAGCCTCATGGCGAACACAACAGCAACTCGCAAAAAAAACAAAAACAAAAACACTTTTTATGGAATCTGCCAAGAAAGATCTTCACTTTTCGACATCTTGTTTGTTTGACACCTTGTCACGTGACCTTTGTATTTGCATACTCGTTTATATTCATTAGTGGCTGCCAAAGATGGACGTGTCCATAAGCTCAGCCATGTCTGTGTTCAATTATTTCAGTGTTTATATACAACGCATTGTATTTGCTGTAGTGACTTTATTTTATTTTTCTCTCTTTTTTAACATTTAACATTTTCATTTTAACATTCATTCCTACACACGTGATATACTGTAAATGGTGTCAGTCTGTGTCAATCTTTAAAACAATCATTCTGTACACAGTTAAATAGCTTTAGTTGTGTTGGAGTTCTCGCACGCTTGTCTCAAGTCTCAAAGCCCCGCCCCTAAAATTTAAGTACTGCAGACAGCGCGCGCTCACAGGAAGTGCTGCAGCGTTAAACCGAAAGTGAAACGGAGGGTCTTAATGCAGCAG
>JAQMYJ010000013.1:2157361-2194911 GCA_030014305.1 Clarias laeviceps | reverse complement strand
ATTTGGATTTTTACAACATTATTGTTGAAATACACAGTCCTGAAAAAGGGACGTTTCTTTTTTTGCTGAGTTTATATATATAAATATAGATATATAGATATGTATATATATATATGTATATGTGTGTGTACAGTATGTATGTATGTATGTATGTGGATATTTTTGTTTGTTTGAAATAAAGATTATTATCATTATCATTATCAAATAAATACAAAAGATACCACACTTGGTCAAGATGTGCTGGTTATTTTACACAGACATTCCATATTAAATGTTCACATTCTTCACTTTGGCTCCCTCTGCTGGCTCAGCGTGGTTATACAATTGATAATCTTTCACTTAGGATGCATGAATAGAAGAATCAGAAACATTTGCAGATTTTATTTTACAGAATTGCTTAGTAACTTAAATGTCAATTTTTTTTTTAAATGCATGTTAGCGAATGTGAACCTGATTGAGTGTGTTGGATCAAATCCATTAAATTCTCACCTGAACATATGGAAATTTATTTTATTGTAGACAGTTTAAGGGATACAAAAAGAAAATGCACAAATAAGTTAACCAGGCAATACCAAATTTAAAAAACATTTAAACAATGCACAATCTTGAATATTGGAGACGTACAATCTTTCCTTTCTTTGCTTTTAAGTTGTTCACAATTTCTCAAAAAAGCTTTTTGATTATTTTAGGTTTTCTCAGATTTTCAACCCCACTGTTTGTCTAGGTTAAAAATTATAATTATAGATGCATAATTTATAACATGCTTCATGTGACTTAAATTCCCCTTTTTAAAAAGTAAACTTTAGGAAAAACAACAAAAAAGTCAGTCACCTACTAATGCTGATGGCACATTTTATATAACTTCACACTAACAAATTTACTAAAAATTGCTTTATTTTTACTTTGAATAGCTAATAAATATAGGGCACATAAATAAAGAAGTAATGGGCCTTTTATTTTTAACTGGGTTTGGGAGTTATTGCCACATCGCCCATGTTCCTGTTCCTCGCTCCAAGCCATGTCTTCATTTATGGAACATTAAAGTATAAATAATAAAATAAAGTTTTTTTTTCTCCTTTTAGAACTGTGTTCTGTTATTCTGCACCGTTACCAAAAGTCCCGACTTGACTTGAACTTGTGATTTCTTGACTTTATCAGCACAGAATATTTTTGTTGCGGAATGTTTGCGGATTCCATGAAATAATAAAAATAATCATCATCATCGTCAACAACATCATTCTTTAACAAACTGAAACATGCACACACACACACACACACACACCATGTGATACTGTTTCCTGTTATTGGTCTTTTTACTCTTTGACTCAACCTTATATAAGAGTTTGCAGCAAAACCTGCAAAAAACTGCAGACGGCAGTGTTGTTTATACCGTGTGTCAGGTATAGTATGACTTAATTCTATTATTACCATTGTTCAAGTTTTTAAATGTTATTTTAAATGTATATATTAATAGGTGGGGAGTTGAGGTTCATGCCTTTAGGGTTTATTTAATCCAATTTTTAAACTGTTCAGTCAATGTTTTACATAAGGAGTACACTAACAAAAAAAAAGCTGCCTTAACGTAAAAAAAAAAAAATAGTAACAAGTTGCACAGCTATTTTAAAGTTTACTTCATTTTTAGAGAAATTTGCTGGACAAACAAAATATTTCACATTGCAGTTTAGTTGACACATTGTGTACCCAGTTTAAAATCTTAGGTTGACTCAACTTGTAATTCAAATATTTAAGTCAGCTCAAGTAGTATTGCATGTGGGCTCAATTCATTATAGTTCTCTAGGATTGACTCAAAAAGGTAAGTTGTCTCCCATTGATGTAATTTGTTAAAGTGATTGTTTTTCCTATAAGAACATATTGGGCCTAACAATACTCTGACAATTAATACACACAAACATTACTTAAAAACACTTTATTCTTCATAAACTAGTCAAAGGTAAAACAGTGATCTGCATAAAACTGTAGAATAGACATTCTATTGTGGTTAAAGGTCAATAAAATACCTGGAGACACCAGATGCTTATCAGCATCTTACTGATTCTTTCACATTACAACCATTTTTAAAAACTAGCAAAGATTTGACTTTTAAAGACTATTTTTTCCAAAGTGTCAGACACACACACACACACACACACAAAAAATGAGTCTCTATGGCAACAAGAGTTTGTTTCTCAGTATGTGAATCTGAGGACGGCGTGTTTAACCGTTAAACACTTTCTCGAACTTTCGTTATCTGAGCGCTCGCGCGGCCGTGTGTGTGCTGGGGGGAGCAGGACGCTGTTGCTGGGCAAAAGTCAGAGCAAAGTGGAGAAAAAGAGAGATACGGCTATGAAGGTTTAGCTCTCGCTAACTCCTGTGTATAACGGCCTCACGTATATACCGTTGACTATATAAAATACCTGTAGGCTAACTACAACGTATTTTCTAAAATAAAATTAAAAAATACTCTACCAAAATAATAAAGAGTCCACAAAACGGCCGTCTTCACCTCTTTAGTGCAGTCTGATAGCGCGTCAGTTAGTGATGGGTCGTTTATGAACGATTCGTTTCTTTTTGAATGAATCTTTAACATGACTCAGATGAGAGAGAGTGATTCGTTCATTTTCCATTGGGCGCGCATGCGCAACGCATCGCAAAACCTTTGAGTCTTTTCTGTCCTGAGTCGTTCGTACTTTTGTCACGTGACTCATAGACGCTATGCGGTGCAATAGATTCAAAAGAACGAACGACTCAGACTGGAAAATATAAGAGGTGAGTTACTCATTCTGTTTATTATAATATGTCCTTAGCTGCATTGTAATGTTTTCATTACTTTAACTATAGCCCAAATTTGTGTATGTAGACGTATTGGGGGTCTTTTTATTGCAAACGCAACATTTTATTTTATTTCTGATAAAAAAAGAACGAAATGAACTAAATGACTAAAAAAATAATAATAAGATTCGTTCATATTGATGAACGAGATTCAAAGAACCGAGTCACTAAAATGAATCAAACTTCCCATCACTTGCGTCAGTCCGACAGGGTCTATAAATCACGTGACTGCAGCTCATTGAAAGTAAATTACTGGATCAACCTGATTTTTTCAATTTTATTCAGTCTGTGTCTCCAAAGTTTTTAAGAACACAATGTTACCTGTTGGTCTCAACAAATACCCCTGTAAAACGTTGTCCCAACAATACAATAATAATTCATTTAACATTTATCTAGTTGGATTTTTTTTTTTACAGTGTAGTAGTAGTAGTAATATTTTTGTTTCTTATCATGATAGACTCACTCACCCATTTTTAAAAAAAAACGTTTCCATAGTGATATATGAGTATTTAAAGCCAACACAAAGGCACGTGTTCGCTGTATTGAACGTGTCTGTGTGTCTTTATTTACATTTACATTCTAGCATAATGCCGAAAGGATTTTAGGAACAACCTCAACCTCAGCATATTTTCTGTTTATCCTCACCAATTTTATATATAAATATATATAATTTTTTTTTTTTGTCAAATTGTGAAATTTAATGATTTTAAGAATCAACTTAGTGCTTAGTAACTTTTTTTTCTGCTAATTTAAATAAACACTTAAATACTGGGAACTGGGAGCAAAGATCTTTTCAGAAAAAACAATTATTTATATTTAATGCGTATATATAATTAATTAATTTTTAAATTAATTAATTAGTCATCATTTTATTTATCTAGCACATTTAACACATTTAAAACAACAACAACAACTGTTGGTCAACTGCTGCTTTCCAGAAAAATCAACACATATACACACACACACACACACACACACACACACACATACAGTATATTTCTGCATATAATAATAATAATAATAATAATTAAAGACAAGGTGGATTTGACAATTGCATAAATAATGTTACGAAAAATTTAAAAGTTATGAGAATTTAATGATAGTGTTTTTTTTAGTAATTGGCCAGTTTCTTTTTTTGCTCTTTTTCAAGTGCCATCTGAACATGTGGAAATCCCTTTTATTGTAGAAAGATGGCTCAAGAAAAAAAAAATTGTAATAACAAATTTGGCAAACATTTAAATAGTGCTTAAAAACAGGGTAGACTGATGAATATTGGAGTTTTTCACAATTCTACAAGTTTTTTCAGATTTTCAACCCCACTGCACGCAAAGGTAACATAATCTTAAATGCATTAAAAAAGTGAACTTACCAGCAGAACTGAATCATATGAATGTGATGACTGATGGTATCTTGGTTAATTTAATCATTATTTGTTGATTAAACTAAATATTGTCATTATGGTCAGTTTTTCACTATTGATGACTGATGGCTTTTACATTTTGCATATATACTCAGCATCACAGTTAGAAGAGTCTAACATACTGTATAACTCAACTCAAATATTTTGAATACCAAGGAAAAAATACAAATGGGTTAAACAGCTGATATGAAAAAATAGATTGACAATGTTATTATTTGTCTACGTATCATTTAAAGTCCTTTTGATATTTTTACTTTTAGAAACTACAGTCTAGGAACAGTATAAATAAACTGAACATGAAAGGAGAAGTAATATACATTTTATTTTATTTTATTGGCTTTACTCACTAGTCTCAAATGGGTTATTTATGCTCGAAAACCCTCCAGTGTGACTGAATTAAAACAATTCTGCAAAGTAGAATGGGCCAAAATTCCCACTCTTCAACAGTTATCGCAAATGCTTGACCGCAGGCGTTGCCACCAAGGCTGCCACAACCAGTTATTAGGTTTAGGAGGTAATTACTTTTTCACATAGGGCCAAGTAGGTTTGAACAGTTTTTTTTCCCTTAATAAATTAAATCATCATTTAAAAACTGCATTTTGTATTTACACGTGTACTTATCACTTAAATGTTTGTGTAATATTGAAATTCGTTTGATGATCATTTAAATGTGAAAAAATGTGAAAAAATCAGAAAGGAGCAAATATAATAAACAAATATAATATTTGTTATATTAAATTAAATTGTTTGTTTGTTTGTTCATAAACTAGAAGGGGGAAAAATTGTGTAATGCAAAATAATTGCATACCTTTCCAATTTCTTGTCTAATCCTAGAAGGTATGTGATCAACAATAAAATATTTAAAAGGCAACTGGAATTAAATATCAAGTTTAATATTAAGAAAATATTTTACATTATATTAATATAAACAATTATAAACAGTAACACAAAGAAAAAAATAAATTATTGTCAAAATTAAAGTTTTATTTTAAGAAATCTTTGCAAATTGACAACTCATTATAATCTAAAACATGAAGCTAATTAATTAACTCACCAATGCCGGCCTGTGGGGTTGTGAGGCCCTGAGTGAGATCATGAAAACTGGGCCCACTGGTGTAAATAACTGTCATAGCAATTTCACGATTTAGGAGAAAGCACATAAAATGACAATATTTAAGTGTATAAATGCATTCAATATAAAATATTAAACATAAAATATATTGTGTAAAAACATTTAATCTGATTTAAACACGTTTGCAAATAAAGGATTGCAAAATATTGTAATGCGAATATATGTACAGTACAAGTGTGCTTGAAAAAGTAAACAAAATATATATAGATTAAACAAATAAAATGAAATATAAATGAATAGTACAGGTACTAATACTTTAGCAATAAATCATGTATTATGTATAGCAGAACATAACTTTAGTTTAAGCTTGCGTTTCTCCTTTTCCTTTTTCGGCTCCAGAAAGATACAGTTCGGTTGCCATGACATTTTAAATGAAAAAAGAAACAATATGCATAAAAAATTGCACTGTTTAAAATCAGCAACGAGACCGACGACATTGTGAGATGCAATACACACATCAGTTAAATCCATATTACCATAAAGATTAAAATATTGGGAACTACTTATTTTTTGACAGCACCTTTTCTGTCATGCAACTTCTTAATAAGCTGTGAAACATTAATGAATGGTAAAGACAGATCTAAAATGGGACATTTATAGGACATTTTTGACTTTCTATCAAACATGAGCAATTTGAAGAGATATAGTGGAATCTATGTGCACGAATACTATGATCATTACGCCACTCCACTTCTCCCAGTATATCTCAGGCAACGTTATGCAAATTAGTATGTGGTGCTTCTGTGTATGTTTCAAACTTTTTATGCTTTTATTTATACTGTGTATACTTGTTTTTAGCAATTTATGTATTGATTTATACCGTTGTTGTGAATTGTATCATGTTTAATGGGTCCATGTGTTGTGAATACAATGTTTATGTATTCACGTTCTATAGTGGTGAGAAGGAAATGTTTTTATTTGCATGCACAAGGCCCTTGTCGTAAGGCGGGGCACTACAGTAAGCGACCGCCTTTATTGTCGGTTGGACGGGTCGGCACTGGACTCACACTTAACATTTGGCAAGTTACAGTTACTTTCACATAGCGGATTAAGTGCAAATGCAAACATAAAAGAGGGCGAAGTGCAGAAATGAAATTTGGCAAAAAATTAACAAAACCACACATAGAATCATTACAAAACAATTTTATACATAAAGTAACTTATCTCTTGAATTTTGAAGGTGAGGATTTATGGACAGAAAATTAGTCATAATTTCTACTTGTAGAACAAAAAAAAAAAAAACATTAAAAAAAACCCCATAAAAAACACAATGAAATACATCATCTTGTTTTGCGTGTCATTGTTAAACACTAAGTGTTCACCAAGAAAAGTGAAGACTTGGCATATTTGACGAATGGGAAAATTACAGTAGGTCACTGTCACATTATGAAATTCAATGATTTGACATATTTTATGGTGTAAAACGTATTAACAGCACCTTTCCTGTTAATCAATTGATTGATGTTTAACAACAGCTGAAATAAAGTTGATTATTTTACACTATGAAAAACTTCCTGTAATAAACACTTCTTTCCAGATAAATTAGTGTACATACGTTGTTTGTATAAAGCCCTTGTGTTGGTGACAAATTAGATTTAAACCCATAAAAAAACAGAATGTCATTAACAAGTCGGTCATCAGAATGAAAAAAAAAGTGCTCTAAACCATTATTTTGTGGAGCTGCTTTGAAGCACTTTGAAAGTCTTGGTAATTTACAATCTGAGCCGTTTGGGTTGAACAGGTGAATGCTTGTCATACATTGTTTTTTCTGCAATGCCTAATTTGTATAAAACCTCACTGCTCATCCACTGCTCATCCTCTACCCATGACGCATTAGTTAGTAATTCCCTGCTTTCTCATTTTTCTAGGTTTTAAAATGGAGAAGCAAGGACTGCTTCATGGTTCCCTTTTTTACCTGATATTGACCAGCTCTGCTGCTGCAATCCAAACCCTGAAAGACATTAAGGACTTGAAAAACACACCAACATCCATAAAAGAATTCCCACGGCATGGCCTCATGCTTCTGCACTGGTTTGCTAACAACGTCAAAGTTGATTCTTCAACCGGAGACATGCAACTTAATTTTGATCCAGGACAAGGCATCTATGGATTACATTGCTATAAAGATACTGACCGAAGAGCACCTTTTGACTCTGCTGGAAGTCTTTATTATACTTTGGGTGACCTCGATCATAAAAGCGCTCGAATGTTTCCTTTTTATGTCATGCACGATTTTCACCATTCAATGGAATCTCCTCAGAAAAATGTAGACCGAGTGCTGGTTCAAGTTCAGAAGACCAATCCAAGAAAAATAGAAAAGGTGTATATAACCGAGTACCATAAGAACCACAGACAAGGAGTGGGCTACCATCTCAATTGTACCTATGAGATCAGTGCTCAGCTTCTCATTCAAATTCAAGCACTTGGGACGGACATGGTATGTGATGCACATGATCCTAGACTAGACTTTAGCCTGTGTGAGTTCCTGAATCAACAACGAAAAGCTGCTGAAGTGTTAATGATATATCCAAAGACTCCAGGTCTTGAATGGTTTTTGCCCCTGGCTGGATACAACATAGATTCGAGGTTTGATGTATATTCACAAGCATCATTCTGCGCAGTTAACCAAACTGCCAAACCAAGCTATTATTGCTCTCCACCTTCCATGAGCATCAGTGATGTCATGCACAACCAAGTCAAGCTAGAGGTAAAATCCACTTCAAAAGGGTATGCAAAGATCACATGGAGTGGAATACCAGAGAATGTTGCAAGGATTAAGCTAAAAATCGGTCTTTATAAGGGCAGCACCAATCCTGACCCCTTGAGAGAGTATCCGCTCAACGGAAGGACATTTGGATCCATAGACACTAGCGTACCTTTAAGTCCTGGCCTTCAAGTACAGCTTTTACAAAGTGAAAAGATTCCTTACTATGTTTTTTTCAAAACCACATACTACACAGCCATCTGGAAAGGTCCGGAGCTTGATGAAGCCAACAGGATTCCTCCAGTTAATATTCGAGGATATCAGGGAAGCCTGCAGCTTTACACGAAAGATGGTTACGCCTGCGCCAGACTCTACATCAAGAAGTCCTTCATGAATTGGAAAAATGCCTTCAATAATGCTTGGGTGGGATTCTATTCTAGCGGCACAGATGATAATGCAAAATATAAAGAATATGTGTGGATTGTAAACTTTGAGAAGAGACCAGAGGATGCCTGCAATTTGGATTATGAGATTTCTGAGTATGAGTCCAGTTTGGAGATTGGCCCTGGAGTCCAGGCTCGGTTTATGTTGACCACACATTATGGCAGTGAGAAAGCCCGAACCGTTCCATGGGAGGAATAGTCACTCTTTAGATCACAGTATAGTAATACTATTATAATTTCAAATTTTTACTACTAATACTATAATTTCAAGTACACTATATCAGCAAAAGTATTTTGCCAAATCTGCAATGACATTGTATCCAAATATATATACCTTAATACGGAGTTGGTCTATAACAGCTTCCACTCTTTTTGGAAGGCTGCAAGATGTTGAAGTGTTTATGTGGGAATTCGTGTCCATTTATTCTGTAGATCATTTATGAGGTCAGACACTGATGTTGGACGAGAAGGCCTGGCTTGCAATCTCCGTTCTAGTTCATGTCATGTTGAAAGAGAAAAGGGCTTTCCTCCAAACTGTAGCCACAAAGTTTAGTGAAGTATAGCATTTTCCAAGATGTCTTGGTTTGCTGAAGCATTAAACAATATAACCTGTATGGACTAGTCTTTCTAGAATATGAGCCTTTGTACCTATGAAGGAGACACCATTAAATGACAGCTTAACCCTTTCAAACATCATTTAAACCACAGCTATAATACTATGTCCAAAAAAATTGTAGCTTTGTGAAGTGAAAAGTCAACCATGAACCAAAAGCCAACCACCCTCCTCGGACTAGGTTTTCTGAATATTAGCATTGCTTGTATGTTTTTGTCAGTCTATTCTTAGTTATACAAGTTTCCGTCATTGCTCATATTCAGCCCGTTATCCATAGAATTTAGCTGTTTTAGGTCAAATTAAAGAACATCTTGAGCTTGGAACTTGATTTAAAGCACAGGTTCCCAACCTTGATTGTAAAAAGGGCAAACCAAAGCATCCTCAGGGACCAGGCTTGGGACCTTGTGATTGTACAACCCCAAATGCCAGAATTCGTATAAAATGTGCTTTGCAGCATTAACTAACAAACGATCTTCACTCCAGATACACACTTTTATAATCGAATAGTTTTTGCCAGGAGTCTGGGAATACCACCAAATGGAAACCATAAACCTGCTGCCTGTTAAAATCACCGTTGCAAATGAATACGTTGTAAAACTGGCTTGTTTGTTAAAGTTGTCTCTCCTGTATGGGAATGATCTACTTCTGATATACTTGGTGAAATGTATGGCTGCACAATGTATTTTATGTGTCTTGATCATAGAGAGTTACGGGATCACTAGTTGTCTGGTAAGTGGCTCTTGTTGACTTGTGTAAATCAAATTATAAGTCTGGCCTCGCTTTTAAAAAAGATAAAAAGGTAATTCATTTAGGACAATTATTTACACTGTGACAGCTAGAGATACTGTAGAGTTGTGTATGAGGTAGTTGGTAAAGACGAGTTAGTTGTTGTCCCTTCTTTGCAATTGAGACAGTAGGAAAGCAGTAAAATTTGATTAGGGTGATGGGTGGTGTAATAGCATCAGACCATTTCCTGTCATCAGCTTTATCCATTAATTAGATGAATGTGTTGGAACTGTGGAAATATAGCTGATATCAACATCATATTACTAGTACGTCTACGTCTAATTACTTTCCTTGTCTAAGCCTTTTCATAAATATCAGTTGATATGACATTTATATTACGCCTTGTACAAAATAAATCCATAGAACAAGATTAAAATTACTTCACTTTGTAATTACCTTCCATCACACCCTTCAGGAAACAGGAGTTGATTTACACACTCCCGCGCACTAAACACACTAAATTTTACCTTGTGTAATTGAATAACGCATAAGTCATTAGAGCGAATTACAAACTCATTAGAAACGCATTCAATACACACATTAAAGTAACATTCTGTTTGAATTACCTTTTTAGCACAGGGATCATTTTCATCATTAAGCTTTTCACCTATAGACTAAAATAAATAATTGATAAATGACCAAGAAATGCGGTCATCTAAGGTTCTCTTTCTCTCTCTCTAAGGTCCCATAGATCACCATTTTTTTTTAAGTTTACATGGGACTAAAGTGTGTGTGTTAATGCTCCATATGGGGGTCACAATTTGACTTGTTCAAGCTTTTTAAAAAAAAAAAAAAAAAAAGTTAACCCAAAATCCACATACTGTATATAAGGTGCTACTAGGAATTGTCTGTTTCTATTCAGGACATGAGAATTGTTTAAACATTACCTTTCAGAAACTTTTTTAAAGTGAAACATACTGTAAAAAAACAAAATAAAAAAAATGCCAAGTGGGTCGATATGGTGGTGCAGATAAAATTTGCATAAACTGATGCATTATGGTATACCTACCTACTACCCTGCAGTCATCTGTGTATCTTATGAAAATCCAGAGGATCAAAAGATACATAGACAAGGCGACAGGGTAGGGGGTGTAACGTCTCTCACCACCAGTTATACATCTTTCTCCATGCATTCATCCATCATCTACAGTATGTTTACCAATAATTCTGTGGATGATCTCACAGGTGATGGATCCTATCCCAAGGAACTAAACTATCCCTAAAGTGTGTGTGTGTGTCATACTTCCACATCTTTCTTTGACTACTGAAACACTGGCAGCATCACAGATGTAGACCATTCGCTACATCCTGAAATCAGTATCAATTCTGGAGCGTCCATATTTGAGGACATGTGACAATAAATAAATAAGTACATTTCTAAATGACAATCAGCCTAATCCTAATGCATGTCTTTGGACTGTGGGAGGAAACCGGAGGAAACCCACCAAGCATGGGGAGAACATGCAAACTCCACACACATTCAGACCCCAGGCGGGAATTGAACTCTCGACCCTGAAGGTGTGAATCGTCTTATGTCTTAATGTAATTATTACAATTAGAATTAATTGATTATGTGTCATTAAACAATTGAAAATTTGAAATTGACAATTAAATATGTTTCTTTTTTTCTTTAAAAACTTAAAACTAAATATTTCAATGATTTTATATATTTACTTATTTATTGAATAATGTCACATTCCACCCAAGATGCAAGATGGCAGCCATCTTCTGTATGCATAGTTACAAGAAAGTCTAATCTAGGAATTACAGAGGAAACTCCTTGTAGGGTTCTTCATGTGGTTAAGAATTCTAGCTTCTTCAATAGCTACTTAAATGAGGAACAAACCAAAGAACTCTCCAGGATGCCACATTTTCGCCAAAAGACGCAGCTGTGTTTATCGCCTCCTGATTCCCTGAAGTCGTACTTTAGGATTGTTTCGGAAGTAAAGAAAAGAAAGAAACAAACAAAAAGACAAGCAATGGTATTTTTAAGAATAATTTATTGCCAGTAGTAAAGCGATTAAGCTAGTGGCAGTATTAAAAAAAAAAAAAAATCATAAACAAGACCGAAGCATTGCTCACACACGAGCTCGAAAAAAGTCACGAGTCCACACTTGATCTCGCAAAATATAAATATACCGGGTCCCGTTCTTTTTTCTTTGTTTTCTTTTATCTGGTGGAAAAATAAAGAAGTTTCAAAAGTTTTACAAAAAAAAAAATTAAAAATTAAACGAGACTGACATCACAATAATAAGCAGACGCCCGTCGGAGCGGAGCAGAGAGTGTGGAGACAGTCACACACACAGACGTTTCCTAACTTTTTTTTTCTTTTTTGCACCCTCTGTATACTGTTTTTGTCCTCCAGAAAAGGCTGATAATGACACGCCGTTTTGTTTTTCACCCCGTTGATTCTTTTTTGAAAAATTAAAATAATAAAATATCTACAAGAAAAAAACTAATCAACCTTTAAAATCAAAACTGTACAGTACCATTTACATTACAAATGAACAAACATCTGTAATTTAAAAAAACAAACGAACAAAAAAAAAAAAAACGATTGCATGGTTTTATCTTTACAATGCAGACAACTATCGCATGAAATTATTCTTTTTCCTTTTCTTTTTTTTTCTTTCATGAAGAAGATGATGTGACTTTAATATCATCAGACACGGTGTGTGAAGGCAGGCAGACACCTTTACACACTCGATTCCTAGTGAAATTAGCTGCTGTGCTCCAGAGGAGTAATTGTCCTTGAAAATGTCCATGCCAAAGACATCCTATTTGCTTAATGTATTTATTGTGTGTGTGTGTGTAAGCGTATGTTTTTACGGCAACAGTCTCCTGCATAAGGTTTAATTTTCAGGCACTTTTTGATTTCTGATTTCTGTTTTATGGATCCAGTGTCAGACTTCGGTGTGTTGTTGCTGCTGTTGTGGCGCTACGAGAAGCCGTCGGAATTGTGCCCCATCCTCGGCGCCGCTCTCGCAGTCGCTCATCGGCGCCTCCGACTCCTCCACGTCCGAGCACGACACCGTCGAGGCGTACAGCGACAGGGAAATGTTGTCGGCCGCGGCGCTGCCGCTTTTCGGCGCCTCCGGGTCAGACGGCGGGTACTGGTGGTGAGGGAGGTAATGGTTGAGCGTGTAGAGCTGGGGTAAAGGTGGTCGCTTGCGTACCCACGAGCCTCCGGGACTAGAGGGCGCAGGGTCGAGCGTGTCGTACGTGGCGGGCGGAGGCGGAGGAGGAGGCAGGTCGTCATGGGTGGGGAAGTCGTCCGGCGGAGGAGGGAAATCGCTCTCGATGTCGTAGCCACCCGCGTAATAGTCAGTGTCTAGCAAGGCGGGGTCGTTGTACAGGGTGGGCGGAGACTCCACCACCTCATACTGAGGAAACTCCTGGATTCCAGGAAGCTGAACACTCGGCATCCAATCAGATGTGTCCCAGTGATACCCTGCAGGATGAAAGGACAAGCGTTAAATTTGATAAAATTCTTGTTTTTCAGTTCAGCTAATTCATAACATCATAAAGATCAGGATTCATCGTTTATCTTAATGTAACAAACTATAACTCAGGATTATATATTACAAGTATATAAAACGGCTACGGCAAATTTGCAGCGATTTGTTCTCACCGGAATCCAAACGGCACCAGTCGAAAAAAACTAGCTGAACTGAAATAAGATCTTAATTTCATCAAAAACTTTAATCCGGGTAAAAAACAATAAATGAATCGGACAAGATAACGAGACACGGTTAAACATCATGCAGCATGAACAATAAACGGGTAAAAAAAAAAATGATTCAGTCAGGATAAACACGTTATACACAATCAAAGATAAAACAAAACACACAACACTGATTCTGACTGAACATGGAGTCAGAACGCTTTCAGTAATTCAGCTGGGGAATTTACTATTTAAAAATTTATCACACTTTACCGTTACAAGTTTCTGCACTATAACAAAATCATAATAAATATTATTTAAAAAATAAATAAATAAAAAAAGGTTAATACCGTGACATAGAGGGACGTGTTAGCATGATTTATTCTTCTTGTATTAGCTTTCATTTCATTAAAACAATTTCTTTTTTTTTTGTTTGTTTTTTTTCCTCACAGCACTGCATGCAGGTTCAGGGAGAAATCACAGGGCTTCAGGCAAACATGGAAAAAAATCAATTCACCTCTCGGGTTCTTGAGCTCATGAGACGGGAGTAACTCTTTTTTAGACGAAATCAAGCAGCAGGTACAGAGAGAAAGAAAAAGGTTAAACTTTATAAACTACACAAAGAAAGGGAAAAAAAAGAAGGAAATACAGACATGAAGACTTTTCTAGGACGCAAAGATGCCATTCGCTTGATCAGACTGATTAGATTGGAAAAAGTCTAATCATAATGAGTAAATACTCATGAAGGCTTTTTTTTTTTTTTTAATAATGAGACTTCCCTTGTTAAAAAAATGAAATGCAATAAAAAGGCATCTGTGCATCCTGTTCACCCCCCCCACACCCGACACTGCTCATTGAGACGACTGGACAATCAATCAAACGGTACCTTGGGTCTCCACCGAGCCAGCCGCCGAGCTGACCAGGTGGACTACAGTCACTATGGAGGCTTCAGGAAATGGAAGGGATGGAAGGAGGGATGGAGGGAGTAGATGAGAAAGAGCTAACGTTAGTGTAAGGAAAATGAAGAAGCACCTGGAGATAAAGACGACTTCTGTGACATGAAGTGAGAATGTCAAACTGGACTCTGTTCCATGTTGCATAAAGATTAAGATGAGGATTAGGGCTGCATGATTTGACACCCACCCCCCTCTCAAAAAAAATTATATATATATTTGATTGCGGTTTAAATTGCATTTTCCACTTAGGTTTTTCAGTGTTTTCATCATCTAATGCCACTCGATTGTTTTATCATTTTCTACCAGATCCTTCGAGGCCACAACATTATACTAATATATTCTTTTCTACCTTCAGCTGATTTTTACACATTTTTCAACTTGGGATTAATAAAGGACTCTATCTGTCTATCTTACTCATCCGTTGTGGAGGGTTAGCGCTGATTGTGGAATTATCCAACAGCACAAAAGATCGCTTTAGTCCTTGTTAAATGTCCACCTTATACGCTGAACTAATGCTGCAACTTAAAGCGCGTAATTACATTTTTTTTTTTTACGTTCAGTGATTTCTACCTACAAATTGGGACAAAACATGACTCGAGTTTGCTCTCTATAAACTTAAAAAAAGATCACTTTTTTATTTTCAACAATGTTAAAAATGTTAGAATGTTTTCTATGTGAATTTTTATTTTAACCTACAGTAGCCTTAATATTTTAATATTCTTCTAGTTTATTGCTTGTACATTGTTAATAATCTGTGAACTGGCAGCTGTAACATTACAATTTCCCTTTAGGAATAATAACATACTCTCTCTCTCTCTCTCTCTCTCTAGCTATCCAAGCTAGCCAGCTAATGCTGGTATAAGTTATACCTTCGTGATGTATTTAATTTTTCAAAGAAACAGTTTGATGCTATCGATTCAACTGACACAAACTTTTAACTGTCCAAGAGTTATCTTGTTTTTTGTTTGGTTTTTTCCTAGTTTGAGGATAGACTGACAGATCAAAAGACAGAATCTGTTTTCTATGAAAATAATATTTTTTTAAGTTTAATGAAAAACTCTTCAGACGCTGCTTGAGTTTCTGAACGGCGTAACCCCCTACAGGCCGTTGCCACCTTCCCAAAGACTATCTCTCTACATGCGCTGATGGAGATGTGCTGATGTAGAAAGAACACTAATATTTGTTACTGCCTGCACCAGGTTCTGGATGTCCCATGGTGAAAGTTGTGACGGAGAGCAAGGCGAGTGAATATTTCGATGTCTTTGGGTTGATGGTGACACACACCGGTGATACTCATGGTTTCACTGACACTGACAGTACGCATGTATGGTACGTTACGATACGAACAGAAGGAAGGATCGGGAACAGCAGAATTCTCAAGGATAAAAAAAGAAATGTGAAAAAAGGAAAAGTCTACTAGGTTTCAGGTGGAAACTGGACCAGGGTACTTCAGGTTTAAGATAAAGTAAACCAGAGGGCCAGGATTAATGGATTTAAACATTTTCAGATGTAAGTGGAACTTTAGTACCACTTGAACGCTGAGGGCTTCAATTATCCGCAGCAGCTTGGATGCAAAAATAGCCATAAAAGAAGCAAACAGAAAAAAATAACAGACAAATTAACCAAACTATGTCAAAAGCCAAATATTAAATATAAAACAGAACAAAAGGAAAAAAAATAAAAACACACTCATGCTTCTTTTTTATGCCCTGAGAATCAACGCTCTGCCTTTTTGTCCGTGAACCGATCCCTTCCCTTCCTTCTCCGTGTTACGATATTTGACTTACGAGTTTAGCTAAAACCTCGCCCTGCGTCTTTGGTGCGGTTTGATCCAAATGGGGGCTAAAAATCCCAAAGCAGCGATGTTAAAGAAGGGGAGAAAAAACATAACACAAACAACATGACCCTCAAACCGTTTACTCGGGTTAAGAAAAGAGACAGGAACAACGAGGTGGTTAGTTTTCATGCTAACGCTAAAAAAGAGTACGATGGAAACAATAAGAGTGTAGATCACACAAGTTCAAAAGTTCAGTTTGCTTGGACATGTAAGCTCCTCAAATCTTTTGTGCTAAGAAATATAGCTAACAAATCGCACAAGCTAACTTCCATATTGCATAACTTATAACTCGCTAATGTAGCTTAATATAAGATATATAATAAAATTCAGAAAATGATAATAACAATGCTAATCATTGGTCCAAATGCAAGCAAATTAGCATTTCGCTAGGGTAATATTATACAATCAAAACCGTTAGTCCACTTAATGATGGTTGACGATAAACTCCAGCTAGTTAGCGTTGTCTAAACTAGCTTCATTTAGGTGAAGCACTTTAAAGGCAAAAATATTCACAGGAATTATTGAATTATTACTATAGAAATTATTATTTATTACTAAATAAAGATCTAACAAGCTTCTGCTAATTATATAACTCTTAAAGCAGGAATGATTCTAATAATGCTAATCGCTAAACAATCAAAACACACGTACCATTGTCGTCGCAGGACTCAGACTGAAAAGAGCTGAGTGACTGCACCTCGGACATGCTGCCCCGGGTGTTATAAGGGTGACATGAGCTGTCCTCTACAACCTTCTTACTGAAACATGGATCCAGATCTACGACTTTGGCTGCAGGAAAATGAGAAAAATGCACATGATGAGCAACAAAGAACAAATTATCGAAAAGATAGAATGTCAGCTTGGTCCTTACCATCGTAATCATAGTCCCAGATGGGCTTCTGAATCGAGTCGCTGTCTGAGGCAGAGTTAGAAGGTGGAGGCGGGGGCAGGTTGGGCGCCACGCTGCACACGGCGACAGCCTTGCGGTGTCCATGGGCAACCGGGTCAGGGTTGAAAGTGCTGAATTCTGTGTGCTCGGGAACAGCCGAGCCCTCGAACGAGCTGCGGTCCAGGTTGTTCCGAGAGTCACTCGGCACACTGGGGGTGTACGAGATGGGTCGTACAGGAACTTGGGGCGGCACATCAGAGTACACGTTCCTGCCCAGCTTAGAGTCGTAATACGGATGCTGTAGGAAAGACGTGGGCAGGTGTTTGTCGTCATCAGGCGACTGGTGTTTGGTGCGCCGACATGCTCGCTTACGGATCACGACGAACAGTAAAGCCATGACGAAGATCACGGCGACAAAGACGACAATGCCGATGACCTCCTCCAGGCCGATGTTCCAGGATGTAGAGAGCACTGGGTTGCTTATCTGGGCGTGTTGCTCACAGTGGTGACCTCCATAGCCAAGCGAGCAGTTGCACTTGTATGAGCCGTATGTGTTCTGGCACTGGCCACCGTTAGTGCATGGGTTTTTCAGACACTCGTCCACATCACTCAGGCACCTGGTCGTGCATAGCGACATTTTGTCAATATATACAAGTATAAAACACACAAACAAAAACGTTCCTGGAAATACCATCAAAATCTCTAAAGGAACCAAACTCCTTGTCTAACATGTACCATACCTGTCTCCTTGGAAGCCAGGCTCGCACTCGCACACCGGGCCATCCAGGCTGCCGATGCACCTGCCGTTGTTCTTGCAGGGGTTCTCCGTGCAGTATGGACCTAGCTGACACCTGTCATGCACCCAAGACAAATTACCAACATGAGGAAGAGAAGAAGCTACCTTGTAGTTGTACAATCCTACGAATAAAATGTAACTAACACTAACAACTAAACAAGATGCCAGAAGTTCGCAAATTCAATCAGGTAGGTAAATTCAGGACACTGCATTCATTTCAGGATAAGTTTACACCAAGACTCAAAGTCACACTGTCATTCCAAAGGAGTGCCCTGATGCCCCACCAGCAACCTGGCAACAAGGTACATCCCGACATTCTATATTCCTTTTATATCATGTAGGAATTGTGATCTGTCTTCTCTCACCACTGGCCGGAGTACTGGCCTCTGCACTGGCAGTAGAAATCATCTCCACGTGGCACACATGTTCCACCATAAAGACAGGGATTGGATGAGCAGGGGCTGATGCTGACCTCACAGTGGCTGCCCATAAACAGAGCACTGCACTTACAGAAATAACCTACAACAAACCCAGAATAAGAAATGTGAAAAAAAAAAAAACTATAGAACTGTAGCACAAATTACTTCATTAAATCTTTACTTTTTAACTACGCCCTCATTGCCAGGCTTCGTACCTCCACTGGGAAGTTCACTGCAAGTCCCCCCATTGGCGCAGGGTTCACTGGCGCAGCTCGATACCTGAGGAGGTGTGTTACATCCAGGCACGGCTTCCACGAGTTCCTCCAGCACAGAGTGGGCGCTACGAGGCTGAGATCTCAGAGGCAGCTCACGTCCGTTCAACACAATCCCCTGGAGGCAACCCCTCAGGCCGTTGGCCACACCTGCCTGCCAAACCTGTCCACCAAAGAAGACGCTGGAGTCGAGGTTGAGCGTGCGAAGGTTGCCCTGTGCTTTGCCCGAGGCAGTGTGTGTTCGGTCAAGAACCAGGCGGGCGTAGTTGCCATCCACTTCGAGAGAGACCGTGTGCCATTCGCCGTCATTCACTAACGGGCCGTGGATGAAGACGAAACCAGGCCCACTGCCGCAGTCAAACCTGTACTGCAGGTGTCCATTCACAATCTACACACAATAATATACAAATAAGAGAAGACACGCACAGATACTGCTCCAAGTTTTTTTTTTCACCTTCCAATGCCACTGCTTCCTGGCATCGTGCTAACATTATATAGCTCATTAGCCAAGCTGAAGGCAACGACTGCAACCTAATATCAAGTTAACTATTTAAAAAGCTGATTCAACTAGCTGTCTAGTTCATTCCCTCTACCTAGCATGCTATGCAAATGGAATAAAGAAAGCTAGCAACAACTATTATATTATCTATTACTTTTTTTAATCAGCCTTAAAAAGCTTTAAATTAACTAAAATGTAAATAAAAATAGTGAAGAAAGAAATGTAGCTTATTAACCATGATAATGTGTTTTTGTTTTGTTAGCTAGGTAAAATAAGGCTATACTATATCATAAGATGTGGGTTTAAAATTTTCTCACAGGCTAAATAAGGTATGGTGCAAGACGTGTGTGTGTGTGTGTTCAACATTCTCAGAGGCTAAATGTAGCATAGTGTGTGTAATGGGCAAAAATAGCAGGATGTTGTAATGAGGATCGTAGATAAGTCTCCCTCCCTCTCTCGGTTTCTCAGTGCAGTAAAGGAATTTGTGAGAAAGCTCTCTCTCTCACTCTCTCTCTCACTCTCTCGCCCTCTCACATCACCAAAATAACCCTCTCTGTTTTCTGTTGAGACCCTTGAGGCGGCCATATTGAGGAGCTGATGGACAGAGTGTGTGAGAAAGAAGAGGATGGAGAGGTTTTCTCACATAGTATTAGAATTAGCTATAATAATGCTACGCTCAATGCTACGTTTTGCATTGCGTTAAAGGTGTGGCCTAGCTGTGAAAGAGGCGTGGCATCTACCTGTCACATTCAGTGAAGCCTTTGTACTCTTCATTATACAAAGGCGGCATGGCTTCTGTGCCTCTCAATATAATTTATGGAGGTGTGGCCTAGGCAGAGACTCTGCACCTATTAGTCCTGTTGAAGAAGGTGTGGCTATCAGTAAAGAAGGAGTGGTCTCTGTCCCTGTCAGTCTTAATCAAAGGGGTGTGGCCTAACAGAAAAGAATGTGTGGTCTTCGAACTTGTCTGTTTTGGGTGTGGTCTGACAGTAAAAAAGGTGTGGTCTTTACCTCTGTTTATTTTAATGAAAGGGGTGTGGTCTAACCTTAAAGAAGGTGTGGTTTCTGCCCTGTCAGGTTTAATCAAAGGGGTGAGGTCCAATATACAAGAAGGCCTGGTCTCTGGACCATCAAGAGGGTGTGGTCTAACCATAAAGAAGGTCGAGTTTCTGCCCCTGTCCATTTTAATCAAAGGGGTGTGGTCTAACAGTAAAGAGGGTGTGGTTTCTGCCCCTGTCACATTTAATGAAGTTGGTGTGAAATCAGATACAGCAGAAAAAAAGGCATGGCCTGTGTTAGTCATTCCCTGTATAAGGCGGTTTGGACTCAAAGTTAAGTTTTTCAAAGCCAGCCTTATTCCGATAGTTAGCATCTCTGTGGACAAGTGTATGTGTGTGTGTGTGTGTGTGTGTGTGTGTGTGTGTTTACCTCCAGGATGCTATAGTCAGTTCCCTTGGCGTACATGATAATGGCGCGGTCGGAGAATGTACGCAGCCTGAGTGAGAGATTCATCTCCTCCTTATTGTCATTCTCCATCAGCCTGTAGCGCACGTAGCCGTTCCCGCTGAATGTCAGAGCCTGACCTTCTGAAACACACACACACACGCACACACATGCTCACAGTTATAATGAAGAGTGTTCAATTCACTTATAGAGTGAATTATGCAGTTGTGTTGTGCGAGGTTGTCCCTACCTGCACACTGTCCATGTTTCTCGTCTGAGCATACGCAGCTGAACATGGTGTGTGTTGGGTCTTCCACACACTCCGTACCTTCGGGACACGGGTTCCCTATGCACAGCTTGCTCAACTCGGCGCACTCAGCACCTTCACAAAGACACAAGGAATAAACCAAATCAATTAAATAATTCAGTTCTGTAGTATTAGAAGAAATTTGGAGAGTGCGTTACCACGACAGAGGCAGTCAGCTTTCCGTGTGTGGCGCGGGGTGACGAAGCTGAGCCTCGCTGTGCTGTATGTTGCCATGGTGTCCGTCTCCAAGGTCACCGTCTCCTGGCAGTGACGAGCTGGACAGTCCAATCGAGGGCAAAGTTTGTTGCCCACACGCACAATCCTCACCCCGGTTATCTCCTCAATGGCACCAGCGGAGGCGTTCAACTTCCTCACCACCACTTCCTGTGCCTGTTCTGGACTTCCTGTTTTTTCGAGAGCAAGGAGCACTTCTAGGTCACTATGATCCGGCTGCAGGCTGACGAGCTGCACGTCGCTGCGCCGCACGCCCGCTGTGTTTCGCAGCGCTCTAGCAAAATTGCGCCAATGCTCGCCGATGAACTCTTCTGGCGCGATGGCGCCCAGACGGATGGTCACGAGATTGCTGAGGGCGGGGGCGGGGCGTACGTGCACAGTGACGCGCGCCCATGTCATAAAGCGGCCGTCCGTCACGGTGGCATTCAGCAGGTAGCGCCCGGAGTCAAGTGCACCCAGAGCGACAAGTCGGCCATCGGCGGGTGAAACGGAGAACAGGGCGGAGTTGTCTGAAGGGGCGGGGTCAGAGCTGATCCCGTAGGTGAGGGTGTCGTGCACATCTTGGTCTGTAGCGTGAATCTTTCCCAGAACACCGCCGCCGGCATACTCAGCGGTCGTCGTGGTGACGAAAACGTCCAGCGGGAGGATGACAGGTGGGTGGATGCTCTCTTCGATCAGGCGAACGAACACCAGCGCCGAGGAGGAGAGGGGCGGCCGGCCGGAGTCTGACACCTGAAACGGACAGCAGATGATTCACGAGTCATTTATAAGGTGAAACGAATTGATTCATTACAAGAAATTACCAGAAAAAAAGAAAAAAAGTGGTAAGTGAAATGATTTCACAAGAGAAAAGAGAGATTTAATTTAATTTTAATTCATAATACTGAGTCACTTTAAATGATAAATTAATAATTGTAGATGAATGAACGACTTTTTAGAATAACTCATCACCATCGTTGTTTTAAAACCTCCCAAAAAAACCTGATAAATAAACTGCTTCTTTGTTAAGACGGCGATGTTCTGCACACCTGGCTGAGCTCAGACAGAGATTTCGATCAGGAGTCAATATGCAGCACCGCAGCCTTCTGTTGCCAGTACAAGGATTTATCAAGCTTTTTTTTTTTTTTTTTTTTGAAAGTATAAACCCAGCGTGAGCTTTTTTTTCCCATGCCATGTAGAAACAGCAGAAGCTTTAGCATTTGTAATTGTCTTCGCAGCGGATCATTACTGCGCTCTCGGCGAGCAGCGGGAATCGGAGGAACACATCGATCTCTGGGGGGCACGCTGGGGGAACGCGCTGTTTGTGTATCCGGGTAAAAACCTAGACAAATCAGCAGCTTCGAGCAGCTCCGATGTGTACTGTCCTTTAACACAGTGCCTTGTAACTTTCCCATCTGAGCAATAAACCACCGTATATCTCGGCCTCACCTGGATCTCCAGGACGTAGCTGTCCTTGCTGCGGCGATTCAGCGTTCCAATGGACACCAGCGCCCCCTGGGACGTGATGTCGAACGTGTGATCCTCGTTACCGCCGGCGATGGAGAAGGAGTACGGCGGCCCGTTGTGTGACGCGTCTCGGTCCGATACACTCAGCTGGAGGACGCTGGTCCCGACCGGACGGTTCTCCTTCAGGGAAAAAAAACACAAAGAGAACGTTGATCATGTGACAATGAATCACTTAGAAGGAAAATTCACGCATCATCGTAAATCGACTCACACTGGAAGTGATTCATTTTTTGTTTTTAAATGGTTACGTCCTTATCAGGTTCTCCGAAGGTTCTCCAATATGACCTGCGACATAACCTGTATGTGAGTGTGTGTTGGTGTGTGTACCTGGATGATGAGTGTGTAGTTGCTCTGGGAGAACACAGGCGGGTTGTCGTTGATGTCAGATACATCAATGTTGATCTTGGCAGTGTTTACATGAGCCGGGCTCCCGCTATCAGATGCCCTGACGGTCAGAGTGTAACCAGACACCTACACATGAACACACACACACACACACACACACACACAGTAAGACAACAGCAAAAATAAATAAATAAATAAAACTAAAAAAGTGTGTGTGTGTACCTTCTCTCGGTCCAGATGCCGCGCCACCTTCACCTCTCCCTTTAAAGGGTCGATAGAGAAGGGGTTTCCTTGGTTGCCGCTGACGATGGAGTAGTGCACCTGGTTATTGGAGGGTCCGTCAGCATCTTCAGCCATGATCTACACACACACACACACACACACACTGTGTTTAAGCATCCTCACAGGCGTTATACTTCAATAAGTCTTCGTTATGTCATTTTCTGGTTATGACATGTCAGGAGGGGGCGGAGACTCACCGTCAGCACCGCCTTGCCTGGCTCGGTGTCCTCGCTCACCACGGCGGCGTAAACCGACTGGCTGAAAACCGGGCTGTTATCGTTTATATCCGTCACGTTGATACTGACGACGGTCCTGTCGCTTAGAGACGGCGATTCTTCGTCCGTGGCCTCGACCGTCAGAGAGAACTCATGGGACAATTCGTAATCCAGAGGCATTATCACGAAAATGACACCTGTACAGGAAGTAAAAGGCGTACGACACGCACGCGTTATAAGTATGACACCTAAACAGAGGCGGAGTTCAACTTTGTTTTGTGCTTCCTGATGGAACAACCGTACCCGTGTGTGCGTCCACGCTGAACCTGCCCATTTCGTTCCCGTCCACGATGGCGTAGGAGATCCGGGCTTCGGCGTCACGGCTGGCCGCGTGGACGTGCAGCACCTGGGTTCCCGTGGCGACGTCCTCCGGGACGACTGCGGCGTAATCGCGCCGCTGGAAGACGGGAGGGTCGTCGTTGAGGTCGATGACGGATACGGTGACCGTGCAGACGGCCGACAGGGGGCGGGGCCAGCCTCGGTCCGTGGCACGAGCTCGGAGGGTGTACGATGCTCGGAGCTGGCGGTCGAGAGGTGCGGCCAAGCGGAGCACCCCGGAATGCTCATCGATGGAGAAGGTTCCGTCGGCCGAATCCAGAAGGGAGTACACAAGCTCAGCGTTCAAGCCTGCACGCGGGACGAGAAGCCAAGAAAGTTACAGTTAAAAAAAGTTTCATCTTCATTTATTAATCTTTAATGCATGAGCATCTGAGGAAGGTTAAAGGTGCTACGTATTATGGATCCACGAGTGTTTTATTTCACGGATATCTCTTCCTGAACCTTCTCACTCACACATTATAGACTCTCTTTACTTTAAGCTTTCCCTCTGTTTCTGACACTGGAGACTCCTTCCATAAATGTTTCCCGAACCTCTCGTTATAAAATAACCAGGTTGCTTTGAAACCAGTTTACATGGGGAAACCGGTGGAGGCGTATAAACCCCGTGATCAAGCGAGAACCCGGCAGCACCGCAGGACTTTAATGACCATTAGAACATGCTTATTATTATTATTATTATTATTATTGTTGTTGTTGTAAGAGTAAACGGTGGACCTGTGCGGGAGTAAACAGCGTCGTATTTCTAATAAGCCGGTTGGCACATTCGGGTCGGATAATGAGTCCATTATTTAGCGGCGTCTAAGTTATTGATTTCGACTCGTGCCAACATCGGGGCATCACGATGCATAAACACGTCTCCTGTATTCATATGCATCGATTCCGCAAACGGCGCCAGGAACAATAATCCGGGGGCCGCTATAAAACCAGGCGGTGTGTAAACACTCGCCGAGGAGGATTTGTGGCTTTTAAGAATGACAGACCACACACACACACACACACTTCTTCTCATGCACGTGCTTTTAGATTCACCTCCATCACTCAACTCATGCTGCGGTTCTCGGGGGTTCTCTTTGAGGCGGGTTCATGACGTTTAAGAGAATCACGTCTTTTTTATCGTCATGTCACGAGTCGTTCTGCCTGTGGGGAGAAAAGTGTCTGCGAGGAGACGTTCAAAGCTCCAATCAAAGATCGCCCGGCTTTGAAATCGCGTTTATATCTAATCACCATGCAGACACTTGTAGCGGCCGCGAGAGCCGCGCGGCTTTATACGGTATTAGCGCCCACTTTTTAACTATGTCATATATAATTTTTATAGCGACAGCTTGTTTAATGGAACTTTTGACACAGCAGAATTTATTTTCCGTCTCACACATCCTGTTCCTTTTACCTTTTTTAAATTCGCACATCATGTTTATAATATTCCTGAGTGAAATATGTGAATCTGTGAGACCCTCCCTACAGGATCTAGAAATTCATATAATGCAATATTATTTACCTTGAGTATCTCCGTCTATCTATACACTAAACTGAACGGTCTCGACTCCTCTAACCACGCATGCGGATGCGTCACACTCTAAATATTCAGCTTTAGAGCTTTGCGTGGGCTTCTCAAACACAGGCTGGAATTCACAGCTGCTGAAAAGCAGGATGACATTTAGGACGGAATTGACGGGGCGACGTGGACAAAGGACAATGAAAGAGAAGAAGAGAAAGAGGATCTCATAGCACAGAGCGAGAGAGAGAGACACACAATCAGCAAACAAAGTCAAGGGCGTACATGTTCAGACATTAAACACTTATCTGAGTCGCTCTCTTTCTCTAACACACACACACACACCTATACGCATAACTTTCTTCCCTTGCGTTCCTCTTTGAACTGCTCTTTGAAGTCTGTACTTTGAAGCAGGACAAAAGTTTCCCCCCTTTTCACGCCGTCCTGGTCAAACACCACCAGGTTTATCAGCGCGTGTTCGCTAATCATCAACCATCCTGCGGAAATACGTCCTTCTGCTCGTCTTTATCGACAACGTGAAATGTTGTTGTTGTTTTTTTTGGTATGATGTCAGAATAGTGCCACATTATCGCTGTAGAATGAACGCGAAGGACTAAAGCGCCGCCGCATCACGCTGTTCAGGGTGCGAGCGAAGGAGTGAGGGTTTGTCCCCTCCGGCGGACCGCAGCTCACCGGTGTCGAGGTCCGAGGCCTGCAGCCGGGCCACCGGCGTGTGTGTCTCCGTGTTCTCGAAGACGGTGATGGCCAGGGGGTCGGCGGCGAAGCGCGGAGCGTTATCGTTCACGTCCTCCACCGCGACCTCCACCTCGGACTCGCAGGACCGTCCTCCTCCGTCCAGCGCGCGCACCTTCATCCTGTGCAGTTTGTCCTCCTCATAGTCCAGCGCACTGAACGTCTTCAGGTCACCTTCAAAAACACACACACACACACACACACACACACACACACACAGCAGGTTAGACGTCTCAAGCAGCACCTCAAACAATGGCTCCTCTGAGGCTTTAACTCTCTCCATGAGCTCTCAGGAGGTTTTACGGTTTCCTCAGATGAACGGATAACAGGGAATAAAGAAAATAAAGTCACGACGTAAAGCAGGACAGAAGGAGAAGAAAACTGGGGGAGAAGGAAGACGGAGAAGTGAGTGAGGGAAAGAAGGACAAAAAAAAAAAAACACGCAATTAAAGAAAGACAAGGTTGAGAAGTAAGAAAAAAGAAAGTTGATAAAAGACAAACAATAAAATAAAAAGGAAATCAAACAATTAAAGATAATCAAAATGTATGTTTTTTAAATAAAAAATAAATGAAAAAACAAAAAGGTTGTAAAAGCATGTAAAAAGCCAAGAAGAAAGAAACACAGGAAGAAAAGAAAAAAAGTCAAAAAGACAGAGAAATGCTGAAAAAAGGGAAAGTCAGGAAAGAAAAAAAATCTGACAGATGCTGAAAGATGAAAAAGGAAGAAGGACATAAATGAACGAAAAAGGGTAGTTAAGAAAAGATTGACAAATGATTGAGACACTGTGTGTGTGTGTGTGTGTGTGTGTGTGTGTGTGTGTGTGTGTGTGTGTGTGCGAGGGAAAAAAGAGAGGGAGGGAGAGCGAGAGAGTGTGTTTGTGAGTGTAATTGTGTGTCAAAGTGTGCGTGTGTGTGCGTGTGTATACATGTGAGAGAGACTGTGTGTGTGTGTATGTGAGAGACAGTGTGTGTGTGTGTGTGTGTGTATGTGAGAGACAGTGTGTGTATGTGAGAGACAGTGTGTGTGTGTGTATGTGAGAGACAGTGTGTGTGTGTGTATGTGAGAGACAGTGTGTGTGTGTATGTGAGAGACGGTGTGTGTGTGTGTGTGTGAGAGACAGTGTGTGTGTGTATGTGAGAGACGGTGTGTGTGTGTGTGTGTGTGTGAGAGACAGTGTGTGTGAATACATGTCAGAGAACCTGAGTCTATATGGGTGTGTGAATGTGATGTGTGTGTGTGATTGTGTATCTGTGTGTGTGTGTGTGTGTGTGTGTGTAAGAGACAGAGTCAATGTGTGTGTGTGTAACCGCGTAAATCTATAACAGTGAGACACTAAACCCGAGTGTGAACTGCACGGCCGGTGCTGAGCCGGCTGTGTCCTGTAGGGGGCAGTGTGGCTGTTTGGCTGGACGGAGAGGAGGACGAGGACACGTTTGCTCAGAGGAAGCTCTCACACCAGCAGAGGGAGAGAACAAACCCACACTGCTGCTCACGGCTAATGACTGTCAGATGATGAGAAAAGTAAATAATTAAAGGAGAGAGAGAGAAAGAGAGAGAAGGAGAGAGAGAGAGAGAGAGAGGTGACTGAAGGAAAAAGGAAACTGAGTAAGTGATTGAAAAAGAAAGAAGAAAGAAAAAGAATGAAAGAGCGAGCTGTTTTTAATCACCTCGCTTCAGGAAAGAAAGAAAGAAAAGAGGGAAAAAAGAGAAGGAGAGAGAGAGAGAGAGAGAGAGAGAGAGAGAGCGCTTGGAGCCGTGTCTCTCTGCAGGACTCTTGGCATCGCGGAACTTCAACAAAGCGCCTTTTCTTTTCCTCCGCTGAACAAAAGCAGGGGGGAAAAAATGAGGAGAAAACCCTGCAGATACGTTAATCCCACACCCAACAACAGCAGCGCTCCTTCAGTCTGCCAACACACACACATACACACACACACACACACGAACACACACACACGCACACACACACAGGCTGCTTGCTCGCAGCTGCCGACTAGCACCTTCACAATAGGCTTTGTGTTGTGGCGGCATGATGAGATGCTAACACACATGCTCATACACACACTCACACACACACACACACACACTCACTGCTTGTCTTCTGGCTGTGTGTAATGTTTAATTCACAAAGACTAAGAGAGAAAGAGAGAGAGAGAAGTTAATAAGCTCCGTCAGATGACTAAACAGCCTCGTCTTTTTTCAATATTGCATCTTAAATTACTTGCAGGGCTGTGTGTGTGTGTGTGTGTGTGTGTGTGTGTCTGTGTGTAGACAGCTTTGGGAGCACTGAGACTGTCAAAACAACGCCAGCTTTCATATGAGCCATGCCACTGATAGAGAACCGTACACACACACACACACACACACTATCTGTCTCTCTGTACCTGTCTCAGGATCGACGCTGAAGTGCTCGGCTCCGGCTCCTGAGAGCTGGTAGCTGATGTGAGCGTTGGAGCGGATGTCTGCGTCCGTAGCAGAGACCTGGAGGACGTAACGCCCGGGCGCGGCGTCTTCTGGGACTCGTACCGTGTACAGAGACTGGAGACAGAGAGGGGTAATGAGGACATGGTAGAACAAAAACAAACAAAATATATATATGTGGGCGGACAAAAGAAATAATAATACAAACGCAAGAAAACTGGAGCGGATTAGATAAAGCGAGCGAGGGAACAGGAGAACGAGACAGAGAGGGTGTAGGATATTCGAAACAGTCCCACCGTGGAAGGAAACAAAAACAAAGCAGGGAGCAATTCAAACACAATTGAGGCGTATTACGTCCTCGAAACGACTCTCGAAGTTCTCGGCGGCGCAGAATGATGCTTTTTGTCTTTTAAACGCGACGTTTCACACGAGTACGTTTCCAAAAAAATCACGGCTCAGTGAAACCTATGCTGCTTCTCTCAACCGCTGTCTGGCGAAGACAAACTTACTCTTCAACTTTATTGTAACAAAACCGACAACCGGCACTTGTTTATACGCCATTTTCCCTAGAGATGGGGAAAAACTGATTCAGTTAGGTATCATGATTCTTTTTCTATCGTCTTTAACATGTATCATCACCATTACTCAAGCAAAAACTATTTTTTTCTAGTATTTTTAAAAAAATGTATATGTTTTCATTTGACATAAAATATTGCATATTTGGTAAAATATTGCAGTCCCTCTGTTGTATCAGGATATTTATAAAATCGTGATACTAACAGAATCGCAATACAAATCTAATCGGCAGATAAAATCGCATCGGGACGTCCCTGGTGATTCCCGTCCATAATTTTTACTAAGCGAGAATCTAAAAAACATTCCCAGTGGTTGTTAAATAAGTCAAATCAAACCTGCATTAGGTTAAAACGCAATACAACAATCATGAATTAAATATGAGCGCTACCACTGAACTACTTTTGTTCTTCTACGGGCCTCAAACAGATTCATCCCCCTCGAATAAGGCCATGAGACGTCCGGTCAACTCGACCACCCACGTGCACTCATCGCGATCTTACCTTCTCGCAAACAGGACTGTTGTCGTTGGCGTCCAACACTTTGACCTCCACCAGAGCGCGGGTGGTAAAGGTGCCGTCTGTTGCCGTGACGCTGAGGTGGTAATTGTCCGTCTCTTCCCTGTCTAGTGGCTTCCGCACCAACACCTTCCACTCGCCCTGTGTGTGCTCTACTCCAAACTGCCCCAGGGGGTCGCCACCTTCAAACAGCCACAGAGAACAAAGCAGTATTTTTACGGTGTACATAAATATGGGGTCTTTAGTCCGTTCAAATGGTTAGGGTTCACCTTCACAGGGTGTTTGCGTTTTTAGAGTGAAAATGCTGGGCGTGTTATATTGCGAACTGAGCCAAAGGACAAAGCTGTAGTGCTGCGGAAACCACCAACAAACACCTCTCTGTGTGATTTCTATACACCCAGGGCAAAAGCTGCTTGTTTATATTTCTCTGATCAATGAATTAAAGAGTTTTACAAGAACACATACATACTTTTCAGACCTACATTCACCTCAGATGACATTTTGTTTCTCTTTTCGGATTGCACATTATGAAACCAAACCAAACAGCGAACATAACAAAAATATCCGCCCTTGTTTAAACTCGACAAATTCAATGACAGTTGCGAAAGTACCCTAACATGCTCTTTTGCAAGCTTTATATTTCAACGTAATCCTGCATAGAAAACCATAACAAAGGGGTTGGGGTTGCCAAGGCACAAGCAGATGCTCATCACAACCTCGTTTCTAAGATCTCGGGATATTCGGCTTGGCAGAGTTTTTCACACAAGCTAATTAACACCAGAGCCTGCCCGTTTTCCCCAGCCAATTCCGAAGAGTTACTGGAATAATTACACATGCAGGGTTTTTTTTTTTTTACTGACCTAAATATTTAGGCTTGTAATCTGAAACTTGTTTACAGACTGAATAGGGAGAATATTTGAGCGAGCAGATGGTATCTTTATACTGGCTGGTTTAAGTGGCTCGGCAGTGATAAGCTGTTATTAGTGCAGGATAATTGAGTGCTTGTCGATTAGCCATAGTCAGAATTAGCAATTTCTTTAAGGTCTACATTCAATTGGAAATATTTGGATTTCACTTACATGTTTTAGTAGTTTGCATACCTGTAATGAAGTACTCGACTTGCTTGTTGATGTCCTCGGAGTCTGCGTCGGTTGTGCTGAGGATGGCGATCACTCCACCGGGAGGGTCGTCTTCACTCACTGTCCCTTTGTAGATCTCTGCTGTGAATCTGGGTGGGTTATCATTCACGTCGGCCACCGTTACTTCAACTTTGGTACTAGCAGTAAGTTGTACTTTATCTCCACGGTCTGTGGCCAGGACCGATATGGTATACTTGTCTGTCTTCTCGCGGTCCAGCTCCTTCAGTGTGGTCACCCAGCCCGTTTCGCTGTTCACGCCAAACAGTTCTGAAATGTCCACAGAATCTTGGACAGGATCCAGACTGTAGCTCACTTGCCCATTGGTGCTTGAGTCTAGATCCATCGCCTTCACCTGTAAAACTGAGGTGCCTCCTGGAAGATTCTCAACCACCACAGCTTTGTAAGGGTCTGACTCAAAGACGGGACTGTTATCATTTACATCCTTGACCTGGATGTTAACCTCGACAGATGACATGACTTCACTGCCTTCATGCTCACTTTGTGCTTGGAGAGTGAATTGATACCACTTGGTGGTCTCATGGTCAAGTTTCTTTACCAGCTTCAGAGCTCCTGTGTCACGATCCATCTCAAAAACTTCATCTTTGTTACTCTCTAGGGTGTTACCTTTTACCATGGTGAAAATCACTGGCTGGTCACTCTCTGTTTGAATCACATCTATTTGTGAGCCGATAGGACGATCTTCTTCAATGGCAAACCTGTAATATGGTTCAACAAACTTTGGTACTTTGACCTCCGGCGCAAGAACTCTAACATAGACTGGGACGACAGAAGATCTTGAAGGGTTACCACCATCCTTTGCACGCACAAAGAAAGCATAGAGCTCATTTTCTAATCCGATGAGACTCTCTTTAGTCACAACGACCCCACTGAGTGGGTGTATCTCAAAGTTCTCAGATACGTTATCTGTGTCTGCTTCGACAGTGTAGGTTATGTCTGCATTGCTGCCTTCATCCATGTCAGAAGCTGCAATTTTTACCACCGTCGTTCCTCTAGGAACATCTGACCCTATATTGACTTTGTATTCTGCGGCTCTAAACTGTGGGGAATTATCGTTAACATCTGTTAGGATCACACTGATGGTGCAGAACCCCACTCTACCACCACCATCTTTTGCCATTAATGAGACTTGAATGATTTTCTCCAAAGCATTCTCACGATCTAGGCTCTCCAAGGTGAAAATTTCACCATCTTCATTTACAGAAAATTTATCTTTAGCGACATCGTTGACTATGTGGTATGTGATTTGCCCATATAAGCCTGCATCTTCATCCGACGCCGGAGCCTCTGCCACTAATGTTCCTACTGCAGAGTTTTCTAGAAGCTCCACTATGTAGTCAACTTGAGGGAAGGAAGGACTGTGGAAGTTTGCGCCGTTTACAGTAATTTTTACAATTGCAGAGTTCCTGAATACACCATCAGACACAGAAATGTTAAGGTTATATAAAGGCTTCATGTGTGGCTTCCTGTGGTTGGAAATCACAACAGCTCCAGATATTTTGTCGATAACAAAGTTCTGCTCTTCATTTCCCGACAAGATCGAAAATTCGAGTTTTGCACTATCAGAGCTGTCGGCGTCCGATGCCTGAACCTGCGTCACGAAATGACCTCGGGGAGCCAGCTCACTCACTGCTGCTTCGTAAACCTTCTGTGAAAACACAGGAGCATTGTCATTAAGATCTATAACCTCAATCGTCACAGTGACTTCGCTGGAAAGAGCCGGAACTCCTCTGTCGACGGCTCTGACTGTTAGCTTATGTTGGGTCTTCTCCTCATGGTCTAGCATATGTGCTGTCCAGATCGTACCGGTGTCTTGATCGATAGTGAAATATTCAGAGATTTTATCGTCGTTGGCTATTTGGTAAGACAGAAGTTTATTGTTACCCGTGTCTGCGTCCACAGCAGATATCTGTACTACAGCAGTGCCGATGACGGATGCTTCAGAAAGGCTTGCGTTATAAGACTTGGAAAGGAACACAGGTGGATTGTCATTCACATCCTCTAAAATTATGTCAAGAAACACGTCAGCTTTAGCACCAGTCAGTGAATCTGTGGCTCTGACACTTAGCTTGTAAGCAGGGTGTGTCTCAAAATCAAGTGGCTGTACCACTTGAATAACACCTGTGTTGAAATTGATGTAGAACTGATTGTAAGGATCACCCTCTGTGATGGTGTATACTACCTTTGGCCCTTCTGAATTACTAGCCTGTATATGGATAATAGGAACATGCAGCTGTACATTCTCAGGGATCTCTAGACTGTAGAAAGGCTTTTCAAACACTGGTATGGCTTTATCCACTACAGTTATACGAATTTCGACAGTTGCTGACAATGGTGGTTCCCCGCCATCTGTAGCCACAACCGTGACCACAAACTCTGTCTCCATGGAGTCTATCTCAAATGACTTTTTCAGTGAAAGTTCACCACTTGAGCTTATCTGGATGTACTCGTTTAGTTCCTGTAGATGATACCTTATGTCAGCATTATTCTCCGCATCCGAATCCATGGCGGTCACTTGTCTAATGACTTGGCCCTCCTCGGTGTCCTTCTGGACCAGTGCATGGTAAGGCAGGTTGACAAACATGGGTGGATTGTCGTTGATGTCCTCGATGTTTACTGTTATAAGAATGTGAGCCATGTCAGACGATTTGTCCTCTCTGGTTACTTCTACAACAATGTCGTAAGCATCCTGTTCCTCACGGTCAAAAGGTATGCCAGTTGTGGAAAGAACCCCAGAAGTACGGCTGATTTCGAATCTTTTATCCGGGTTCAAAATGGTGTAAAATAAGGGCTCGTTCACTTGGTTTCCCACGGCGGCAATGACCGCCAGTGTTTTCTTTTCGGAGGAGTTCTCCTGTACAAAAGCCTTGTAAGAGTTTTGAGTGAACTTCAGAACACTTGCTTTATTCTCTCGAATGCTGATTTTGACTGAAGTCGTTTTGGAAAACCTGCCATCAGACACCCTAGCCTTCAGCTCATACCTGCTTCTCAATTGAGTAACATTTTGAATAGTAATAACCCCTGTGAGTGGGTCCATTTTGAACTTGTCTCCAATATTACCGTCTGCAATCGAATAGAGGAGTCTAGAGTTTGGTCCCGAGTCAGCATCCGTCGCATTGACTGTAATGACTTTCACGCCTTTGTAAGTTGGTATGAGAACTGTCGCCTCATACATGTCCTGGCTAAACTGTGGCGGACAATCGTTGACATCTATGACTTGGATGGTCACGTTAGCAGCCTTGGCTGCGAAATGACGTGGAATTCCCATGTCATGTACTTGAACTGTGAACCGGAAAACAGATTTTTGTTCATAATCCAACTCGGTTGTAGTTCTTATGGCTCCAGTGCTAGAATCAATGGCAAAGTAGTTGTGTGCAAACGGCTCCACAATCTGGTAGACCAACCTAGCGTTTGCGTCACGGTCTACATCTAGAGCACGGATGACTAGAGGAGTGCTATCCTTGGTCAGGACAACAGTTTTCACAGGCGATGACTCACTAACTACACCAGTAAACTCATCCTGGATAAAAACTGGAACATTATCATTCTCATCCTTTAGGTGAATCGTAAGTGTAACGTTGCTAGCTTGGCCAGCCATGTTGGAACCCTGAATGGTTAGTATGTACGATGGAATAGTTTCATAATCCAGACCCTTTTGAGTCACAACGACTCCAGAATTGGGGTTAATGTCAAACGATTCGTTCACATTGCCTTCCTTGATCTGGTAGAAGACGGACGATTGGCTGGTGGCTGTAACCAAACTTACAAAAGTTCCCGGAAGTGCAGTTTCACTGATCTGTGCAGAAAACTCTTTCTCTGTAAATTTAGGTACGGCGTTATCCGAGACTGTAACGATGACATCAACGGTCGCTGAAGCACTGAGAGGCGGAGTTCCTCTATCTGTAGCTTTCACCGTCAGCTCGAAGTGATTGTTGTTGCTTCGGTCCAGCTCTTTTGCCACAGTGATGGTGCCAAGGACTGGATCGATGGCAAAGGAATTAGCCACGTTTCCTGCAAAAGAGGCAATAAAACAAACAAGAAAACATATTACCATGCTTGGCTAAAGTATTGATTTATTTTATTCTTTCAGGCAACAAAACTGTACTTCAACATCTTTTCTGACCAAAATATTTAAACAAATTCTGTGAGAATATTAATGAGATGTCATGATCTAACAATAACAATAATCTTGGTTCTTTTTTTATCAGTAATTATTGTTCCACAGAATTTGACTGAAGTGACGTTTTTACTAAAACTTCAGCTCATTACATTTTTTGGTCAGGTTATACATAGTGTTACTTGTGCTGTCTAACTTTTTTATTTTATTTTTTGTTTAATGAGAACAGATTCTGACCTTCATTACTACATAAAAAAACCACACACACACACAAGAGGAGTGTGTGGTCTAGGGGTAGTGCTGACTGTCTGGACTTTACACTCCAGTTAGATCAAGTCATGCGAGACGCTTCAAAAAATGTGCGTTCTCAGGATAGCACTTCGTGTCAGAGAAACATCCCCACGCTGCTGTCCAAACACTGGCTATTTATTAAGACAACAATAATGGGAAATGAAAAAGAGAGGAATCCACCAGCCTACTGCATGCTTCACAATCCTATTCAATTTGTCTATGTCATTTTTTCTTCCCTTTTCCTTCCTTTTTATCCTTCGGTCTATGGCCGTTCTGCTCTCTCCCTTCGCGCCTCTTTGTTCGTCCCCCCCGTCTCTACATGACGTCTTCTCGCTTTCAAGCGTGCCATTCATGATTGAGAGGCTGGTGGGATGAAGACCACTGGACGGGACACATAAACTCTCCGACTTTCATCTCTCGCTGGTCCCATGCTCTTTTTTACGGGACAGAGACACAAAGGAAAATGTAGGAGCCATGACAGGAATTCTCTGCCTACCGCTCAGGGTCTGTCAATGCACGTCACCTCTTGCTCTCCGAACCTTTTCATGTGTCTTCACGCTATGCAGGCAAAATTTACAACCCATAAACGTAAGCGGGCAGGACGTAAACTTGGACGTTCTCTTCGAGAGCATTTCGAATGATACCGCCTGTTTCAAGGTGTACAGCATTAATCCCTTACTACCTGAAAGAGGCGTATGATGAAAACCAGGATTTTTTCCACTGCAACAGCAACAGTCACATAACATAAAAGAGAAATAATGCTCTCGCAGATAAAAGGGTTTCTCGATACGTTCTTCAGAACCACTTGAAAGGCATTTGGGATATTTTTTGACTACAATTTATGAACTGCTATAAAATAACTTTTGGGGCTTACTTATCCTTGACAGTAACCCTGACAGTAGTCAATGTTATATAGTATTATTGCCCTTGTTGTAATGCGATATCATTTCGATAGCAACAGCCATCCTTCCGATTACAGATAATCGCACGCAAAACAAAAATTGCGTATGCAGACCAGGGTTTCCGAGGAGTTCAGAAAAAAACAACAACTATATGTTACTGGACAGTTTTAAAAGTTAACAGGTTCAAATACCAGTCCATGTAAAAAAAAAAAAACGCAAATACAACATAGGCAAGTGTGACGAAAGACTATCGAGTATTTAATAATTATTAACCGTTTGGGAAACGTTAGTTTCGAAAATGTGGGCTGTTTTTTTCTCGTCTTGATTATTTCGCGGCACCGTCTTAATTTGATTCTGCAAAGAGACGCAGATACGGCACAATAAAAGAGTGCCCCCTTTTGGGGAGTAGAAAGTATTACGCTGTTTCGCTGTTATAGCTAAGTTTTATGTAAGCGTTACGACCAAACATTTCGACTAGGACATTTTTATTTAAAAATTTTCATGTTTTAATCTAACCTGTCCAAATCCGGATATTACCGTTTAATAAAAACTCTGATTTACATTTAGCGACTGATGCAAAGTCGTTCTTGGATTTAAAGTGATCCATTCAGTACATTTTAGTTCTTATAAGCTCTTATTCTTTCCTTGTTCTCCAGCTGGGCAAAGTGGCCCGAGAGAAATAGCTGCATCGTCTCAGTTCCTTTGGATTTAATCTAATTTTATTAACTTTAATCTCCATGGGAGCTATTGTTATATTGTTCTTAAGGTTATGTCTTAGACCTCAGCAATAAAGGAAGACTCGCTCGGGGAGCTTGAGGTGCCTGCTGGTCCCCTGAATATGGTTAAAGGTTTCACAGAAGGTCAGGGATACGAACTCATGATCTTTATTATTTCTAACAAATGCTTTACACGCCGCAAATCTACAAATTTCACCTTTCTTTATTGGCTACTTACCTTCCTACTATTTGTGAAGGTCTATACAGGATAATAATCATAATCATATTAATAATAATAATTGTAAAAAGTCGACTTAAACTGACGGTCGCTTAGAAAAATTCACCTGATTCGATACTGTAGACGATCTCAGCGTTTTGTCCTTTGTCCTTGTCCAAGGCGGTGACCTGCAGCACGGACGATCCGACAGCAGCTGACTCAAACACGCGTGCCACGTACGGCGCTCCCGAAAACCACGGCGCGTTGTCATTAGCGTCCTCCACTCTGATGATCACTCGCACAAGGTTCCGCTTGACCGGAATGTCCTGGTCTCGCACCTTAGAAGAAGCGTAAACAGGAGAGGTTAGAACAGGCGGCCTGGATAATCAATTCAACTCATTATAT
>JAQMYJ010000013.1:2140180-2151840 GCA_030014305.1 Clarias laeviceps | reverse complement strand
AGGTGAGATGTTAGTGGGTTCGGTGGAGTGGGAGGTGAGATGTTAGTGGGTTCGGTGGAGTGGGAGGTGAGATGTTAGTGGGTTCGGTGGAGTGGGAGGTGAGATGTTAGTGGGTTCGGTGGAGTGGGAGGTGAGATGTTAGTGGGTTCGGTGGAGTGGGAGGTGAGATGTTATTTGTTGGGTGTGGTGGAGTGGGAGGTGAGATGTTACTCGGCGTGGTGGATGAGATGAGATGTGATTGGGTTGTTGTGAAGAGGAAGGTGAAACCTATTATACAACTATTGTCTGTAATATTTTTATTTTAATAACAGTTGCTTCGCTTTAGTAAAATGTCAGTTAATTTATTCCAAATTCCACAAACTCCTTCAGATTTCATTTCAAACCGTTAAATAACCAAACGTGGCGAACCAGGGTATTTCTTTATTTTGCAATATTTTAATAATAGCTATATTATGTACATATAATAAAATTATGTTGTTGTCTGTATATTCTAATTCAATTTGTGTGCAAACACAGTTCTTATCAAACTTTTATTTCCTCGGGTGTTTGCAGCTTCTTATTACCCCGAGCGCAAATATTTGCGATACACACCTGCCGAGCAGCTCGGGAGATATCAGGAAGTGTTGACAGCGTTGTGCCGGCGAGCATAGAGCACGCTAATAGTCTAAAGTGTTGAAAAGCTAACAGTGGACTGGGGAAAAAAATGGCCACAAGCCATCACACACACACACCTCTCAATCAATATAGGAAAGATGGTGTGACACCAACTTCCTGTCCCTACATCAGCGTGATGCGGATATGAGCGTGTGCTGACGTTAAGGTGTCATATGGTCTGGCTTTTTAAACAAAACGTGACACTTGATGTTGTGCTTTATACACAAACAAACACTTGTGTCATGAGCTAATTATTGCACAGTTTGCACTGGAAGGAATATTCATGGAGAACGTAAGGAGAATTACTCAGTGTTTCTGGAAGTGTTTTTAAAAAGTGTTTGGAAAACATCTGGAAAATCATAAGCGAGGGTGTTAGAATGTTGTTGTTTTTTTGCAAACTTGTTTGAAAATAATAGAATTGACGTTTATGGAATATTGGGAATGCAGGGAATGTTCAGAGAAAATAAGTGTTTGCGGATATAAAGGTTAATAATGCGAAGAGAACATGATTGGAAACACTCGGGAATTTTTAGGAATGATTTTGGAGAACCTAGGGAACACAAAAGGCGAAAATTGGGAAATCTGAGAACAAATACTGAAAGTGTGAAATACACTTCAACGAGTTCTGTGGAATATTATGTGAGTTTGGGAATATATACGAGATGTTTGTGGAATATTGCATGTATTATTAAGGAAGGTTTAAAGAAACTGAGCATTGTTCATGGAACATTTGGGAATAAATCGGATAACCTGTGGAAAAGGTTTTAGAAATATTCATGGAATATTTCTGGAATATCGCATGTATTGCTAAGGAACGTTTAAAGAGTGATATTGAAATTTTAGAAACTGAAACTGAACATTGTTTGAGGAACATTTCAACAACAATTCAGATAATGTTTTGGGAATGTTTATGGAATATTTACGGAATGTTAAATGTATTATTAGTAAATGTTCACGGAAAAATTGAAGACAAAACTGACTTTCTTGAGGAGGGGATATAGGGGAGCAAATCGGATGACGTGTGAGAATTTTGGGAGACATTTGTTGAATATTACAAAAATGTTGAAACATGACTAAAATATTTAAAGAACTTTTAAGTGTAATGTTAAAGAAACAATTTGGATCACATGCTTAGGAAGTGTTTTTGTAGAAGCGTTAGAAACATTTGGGAATGTTGAGGGAAATATTAGGAGGAACATTTGGGAAACATCTGGGTGATAAATTGAGAAATATTTGAATAATCAGGAAATAAATTTCGGAGAAGTTAAGATTGTGGGATGATACCGTGTCATGACATAGTTCTCGGGGAATTAGGTCTCTTTGGCATCTTTTGGAGAAAGTGGAATTTAGACACAAAGCCGGAGGAGCGGAGGACACTGTCTTACACAAGCAAGCGGCGGGACAGCTAAAGTCCTCACGCTGTGTGATTGTGTGTGTGTGATGACTGTAACTGATTTGGGGTGAAGGCTCAGAGTCTCCAACAATGCCTCTCAGATTAGCACACTGGCACAGAGGAGCACTATTAGACTGCAGTGATGGGGCTAAATGTGCCATGTCACCACCCCTGCGTGTGTGTGTGTGTGTGTGTGTGTGTGTGTCAGTCTGAATCTTCTCTGATGACTTAAGGCTTGCTACTGCTTTCTCCACCATGGCTCTCAAAGCGAAATACAAAACAGAAAGCACTTCTTTTGCCAGCTGGCGCTCTTCAGTTTCTCCAAAGGAAGAAGCAAGATAAATCAAAAGACTAAAAAGAGGTACACTGACAGAGTAGTGAAGGAGAATGAGTGAGGGAGAGAGAAGTTATTGGTGCAGAGATCCAGACATCCTCCTCAGAAGCTTAAAGTATGAGACAACAGAAGATTCCAGAAGCTGTGGCCAAAAGGAAAAAAAAAAAAAAAACTCAACAACCTCAGCCTTAGAACATTAGGAAGAAAACCTTTGGAGAACATCTGGGAAATGTTGGAGAAATTTTAGGGATTTTAACATCTGGTTTTGGGAGACAAAATCTGGTTTACGGAGGTGTTAATTAAACATTTACGGTGAGTTAGGAGAACCTTAGAAAGATGAAAGTGTTCCTGGAGGAGGTTAGAAGAACGATTGAGGAATATTTCTGTGAAGGATGGTGATGATTGGAGAATTTTAAAAGAACAAAAGAAATGTTGGGATGTAGGAATATTTCTTAAATCGTTCCAATTTAGAGACATGTAAAGACAAAAACACACTGATGATCATTTTGAAAAGCACAGAATAATGCTTGAGGAATGTTTTTCCTTTTTTTTTTAGGAACGTTGAGAGAATGTTGCAGGAATGTTTAGAAAACCTTAGAAGGCAGGTTTATATTTAAAAGAAGTTTGGGTCTGTTTATGAAACAGGAACATCTGGTGAATAAATCGAGGGATGACTGAGAAGATTTTGGACTACAGTGTACAGACTGTTTGGGGTAAATTTGGGGGAACGGATCTGAAACGTTTTGGGAACGTTTGCGGAATATTATAAGAAATGGTTTTGGATTCAACAACCTGTAAAGAATGCGGCAGAACTTTAAAAGAACTAATGGATGAATGATTTTTATCAAATCGACGAAAGAAATTGGACAAAATTAAAAGGACAGCTTAGGAATGTCTGGGGAACATTAGGAGAATGCCAGGAAAACAGGAAAACAGTTTGTTTTTTTTTGCTTGGGGGTAATTAGACACAAATTCTGATATGTGTGAGGGAATTTCTTTGGAAATATGCGAGGAACATTTGGGAAATGATACAAGAACATCGTGAGAGCAATTACGGTCTTTTCGGCGAGTGTATCGTGAACGTTTGCGCAGATTTTCGGGAATGTTAGGAGAACATTTGGAAAGCATATTCCACTCTGCTGAAGCTAGTCTAATCCTGGCTTCCGGCCTGATCCGCGTGGCTATGTGAGGAATTTCTGAGCTCTGGAATCACCTGACCAGTGTCTGCTTCTTCACACTCTGCTAAAGTCTCAGCACACACACAGGCTGATTTCGAAGAATGCAGTCTGTCTCACAACACCGCTCCAACACAAACACACACATTCACAGAGCCTCTCCCTCTCCGTAAACACTACTTTTCCTCACCTGTGTGCTCACTGTGTTCGTCCCGTCAGTAGCCTCGAGCGTCAGGTTGTAGCTCGATTTCTGTTCGGCGTCCAGAGATCGTGCCACCATCAGCGTCCCGCTCGCTTTTCCCACGTCGAAGCGGCTGTCCGAGTTCCCGCCTTTTACGAAATAAATAAATAAATAAATAAATAACACACAAGATCAGAAGCTTTAAACTTTAGAACTAACTAAAAGACCTCCTTATTACACCCTTATTAAAATGTGTGAACCCGTATCCATGCACAGAATCTGTGTGTGTTTCTTTTTTTGTAATATACAGCATGACATGAGAACATACTGACGTGGTTTTTCAGACCACACTCATCTTTCCTCGAAGCTTGGCGCTGATAAAATCCTAGTGAACTCGCACAGCATCCGAGCGCTGCCTTCTAATTAAACGTTCAAAGAGCTACGGTAATTAGAAAAAACTCCGCGCACATGATTTGCCTCCTAAAGATCAGTGATAACAAACACATTAGAGAATCGCAACGAGGCTGCGAAGGGCTCTGGGAAAAGGCAGTTTATTCCGGACCCCGATTAAACCCCGGATTTTGACAGAGATTGATTTTCTACGGGGAATTTCCCCCGGTTTAGTTGCGCTGATGAGTGATGACGACGGAATGTGAATGAGATTTATGGCAAACAAAATGCTTTACACTTTATAAATAGAAATATGAAGTAAAAGAAAAAGAGAACATGAGATGAACTCACAAATTTTGCAATGAAAACACTTTGGTAGTGCATTTTTACGCAGGCTCAGTAACCAGTAGCATAACCAAAAGATACATGTGCTATTAGTTTTCAGTTTTTATTCATATTAGTACCACACACACACATCCTTAAATCCTTAAAGTCTTAAATCCTTCGTTTTTACCTTAAACGCTAGCAAAGCTAACAATTTTCATCCAGATTATCATGCTAGCTTGATTAAAATCACCTCAGGAATACTTAAAAAAAAAAACTATATATTTTTTTTCAATTTATATAAGTAGTTTGGAATTTGCTACAGATTGATAACTAAATTTATAACTAGCTAGCTTTATTAGCGGGCTAACCTCCTGCTAGTGGGATTACACAAACTATTATATACAGTATTCATGACTTTCTAAAAAAAAACACAATGCACAAAAAAAATCATATATTCACTCTTGCTTAAATAAAGAGCAAGAAAGTTAGCTAAAAGCTACTAACAATACTGCTAGTTCTCATAAACATTACCTCAGCAACAAGAAGTAAGCTAAGTTACTTCTACATTCCCAGGTTTAACTAGCTAGAACTTTACTCTGTAAATATTTTAAAACAGAGATTGTAAGTTTCTGCTTCTGGATTGAAAGATGTATAAAGCTGTCAGCCGTGCTGCTTAGATTCATGGTTCATTCTCTGTTAGCAACGTTAGCATCTTCTCTAGCCTAGCACAGTGATTGCCCACTTAAAGAAACATTATTTTTAGAGAATATATTAATACACTCATTCCTAATACAGTAAAGAAACTCCAGGAGGTTAAGTAGCCGAACTGTTTTCATGCTAATAGCTTTACACCCTGTGGAAGATTCTGGAAGATAATGTTCGCTCTGGGTCTTGTGTTTAAAGAAGCACGATTTTAAAGAAATAACAAAGATAAGTTTAAACTATTGTACCCTTCCTTTAAGGCCAAGGATTTGTTAACCAAAGAACACATGGCCTGGCCTGTTTTACTCCTGCCGAAAAGAGACACGTAATATGATTATCCATTTATATATCGATTCTTGAATCATAAAGATAAAAAGCCAGAGACATCATCCAGCACAAATCTAGCATTTTCATTGCTCATCGCTCCGAGACATTCAGGACAGCACAACACTCGTGATAACGAAAGGCAATCGCAGATCGAATGGAGATCCGCGTGGGATACCTTCTGCGGTGCAGTTCAGGTCGCACGCGGCTTGTACGACGTGAAACGCCTCACTGGGCTCGGCGTTTTCTTCCAAGCAGAAGAGAGAAATGAGAAGGAGAGGAAGTATAGGAAGAGCATAAAAAGAGAGAAAGCAACAGATTGTCAGTTGGGTTAGAAAAGGCAAACAGGGGAAGAAAGATAAAAGGGGTGAGTAGGAATTAAGTTTCAAGACGCTCGTGCTTTGAGAGACTTGTAGCTAATAAGTACAATTTACCAAAAAAACAAAAAACACACTTCAGGAAAAAGTCTATACCTGTGATATCAAACCAGATGGGCGTGTCCGCCTGCTCCATGGTGATAACCCCGACCATGTGTGAGACGGGGTCGCTCTCCATGACGCTGAAGGTGAACACGCTCTCGTCAAAGGCCAGTGGCGTGGTGCTCGGCTCCGGCTTCGGGATCCACTCGATGTGCAGGCGGCATGTGGACATCTTTTGAGGCCGGCCGTTATCCACCGCTTTGATCTGAAACCATACGGTCCGGTGTCAATTTCATTACCTCGTTTACTATTAATAATATGTGTTAATGTTCTGAACAGGTACGTGCCAATCGTCTGCAATATGACAACTGAAATTGTCTTCTTTGAGACTACTGTGAATGTTTTGTACAAAATTATCTCGGTTGCCAGTTCTTGGAACCTGTTAATTGATTTCACACATGAAATAATTGAGTCTGTCTGTGTGTTGATTTTTACCAAGAAAAGAAATCTTGTTTATTTAAGTTCGTTTGCCACCTCTTACTTGCACAAAGATTTCTACGGTACAAAACATCAAAACAATACGCAAACATCAAAGCTCGCCTCAGAGCACCTGCTCGCAACGTGATGAGTAAAGAGGGAGGAGGTGTGACTGATGTCAGCGAGCATGGTGATACAGAGGATGGTACTCGCTTAGAAACCATAAACCGCTTTGAAGGCACGGCAAAAATTCTAGAAAGTTTCTTTACATTTAAAATTTTTAATTTATATATGTTTACATTTGAAGTGGTAAAATGTTACCATTCCTCTATAATCCTGCACTCTAAACACAGCACAGCATCATATGTGGCGTATTATTTGCTTAGTTTTCTGTAAATTTGTAAAAAGGAAAAATAAAAAAATAATATATATACTGAAATACAAATCGAATCGTCACCTAGGTATCGTGGCCTATTGTATTGGGTTCTCCCTGTTCATTTCTACCCCTGGTAAAAATATTAAGTGCTATTAATACCTGCAATCCTTTTTTTTTCTAAAGTGCATTGTGATGTATACTAGATACTAGAGATACTAATCATCATCTTGTTCAGTTTATAAACAAAATGATAGTCGACAACCAGATATCATGTTACAGTACATCAGATCTCACCGTGAGGATGTCGTATTCGCCAGCTGTAGAGAACTTCTTAGATGACACGAGCCCCGTTTTGGGTTCGATAAAGAACTTTCCTTGCTCGTCTCCATCCTCGATGCTGTATGAGATCTCAGCATTGGGTCCGTTGTCTCGATCCGAGGCGATGACTCGATACACTGGCTCTCGCCGCACCGAACGGTCCTTCTCAACCTTCTCAACCTTCTCCCGTTCTGGAAGCTTGATTTTGTAGACCTTTTCCATGAAAACAGGCCGGTTGTCATTCTCATCTAACACCTGCACGATTACACGTACCGTGGTGGAGCGGGCCGGGACACCCTGATCAGTCACGGTGATCTGTCAAAAAAGAGGACAAAGGGGAAGTTTAGAAATAGACCATTGGGCTTGAGGTATCCTACATGATTGTTTTGCAGGGTTTGTCTAATGATCAAGACCTTGTTATTGAGTACTTTGGTGAATTTTTAAGGCTCCAAGGAACACCATGCTCGAGGAACAGATCTAAAGGGGGAGGTCAGTCAAAAAAGGGGTATCCTAAACACCCAGATGAAAGGTACAAATGAAAAATAATTTGAACAGCTGTATCTAAGTTTATAACCTTCCACATGGTGCAGTGGTGGCTCAAACCACTAGTTAAGGGTCTGGGTTACTGATCAGAAGGTATGGGTTCAAGTTCCAGCACTGTTGAGCCCTTGAGTAAGACCCTTAACCCTATCTGCTCCAGGGGGGCAAGCATTGACCCCACCTTCCTAATTGTGCCGTATACTATGACGTGCTGAAAGGTATCTCTGACAGATAACAGAGCTATCTATCTATCTACCTCACTAAAGGTACATGGTACTATTAAAAGGTACAGCTCTTTTATTCCATCCTGAACAAGTCTTCCAGGCGCTACCTAATTAGCCTCCACATGAATGGAACACGGGGGAACTGATGATATTTTTGATGGTTCCATGATTACCATACTTCATGCCCAGTCCTGCGACTTGCTCGCGGTCAATTCAGCACCAGGTAATTGAACAGGTCGTCAAGTCCCTGTCCATCGAGAACTACTGAAACATGAACAATTCTCGGTAATGGACTGCAGGCCTTAATGTGTAATTCTGCCAAGAAGCTTTTTTTTCCATTCTTGGTACGTTTGATCCCTCTTATGTCAAATAACCCCAAAACCCAGAAGACATCTGATGTCAAATCGGACATTTCCAATTAGACTGGAAACAAGATCGGGGAGCAGCAAATTGAGAAAGTGAGCGACGGGACAATAATAGACTGTCTGTGCGATGTCGTCTCGAGAGGATGGGCCAATTGAAAACGTTTGTTAAACGTCCGTGAATGGAATCGATCTGACACACACATACACATACACACAAAAACCCTCTCGCTTCTCCAGATTCTCTTGACGAAGCTTCCGTTAATTCAACCTGCTGCCAGAATGGAAGCAATGCCCCCTGGTGATTAGCTGCCAGATACGTTACAGAGACACACAGCTAAGTAAGACCTCGAGCTATGTGAGAAGAAAAAGCTGTTATGCACTTCAGTGCATCAGTCTGACAGCTCCCTTCCTACTGCCTCGTCCAGCGAGACGCCCTTAATACCTAAGAGGGAAAAAAATTATTACTGCTGCACAAAAAAAAAAAACAACGTGATGCAAACTTAATTGGTCTCGCTGATCAAATTTTTTATTATTTTTTTGTCAGAAAAACAACAGATGCTTGCGGGTTGTTTTCGCTGGGGGTTCTGGGATTTTTCATTTAATCGGTAAATCCGATGTTTCCAAAAACACGGTGTACAAAACTCAATATGAAAAAGAATTCGAAAGTGTGGATTTAGACGCAGGCCAAATGAAGGCACTGAAATATGGAGTTGAGTTCCACGAAAAACGTTAGAGTTGATCGCAGTTAAGAAAAAAAAAATGGGCTATGGGGTATCGGTCGATCGAATGATCGAGCGGGTGTTTACATCCGAGGGAATATTAAAGATGGAATAAAATCCATAACACCCGAGCATTGAAAACAAAGATTCACAAAACTTGTTTGTAACCTAATGAAAACTTTTTGTAGGTTTTTTTTTTTTGTAATCTTACGTCCTATTCAGTGTGCTCTTTTATGTGTGTGTGTGTGTGTGTGTGTGTGTGTGTGTGTGTGTGTGTGTGTGTGTTTTCTTTTTGCAGCGATCAGCTATTCCAGATTTGATTAAATTTCAACTTTTTTGTTGTCCTCAGCACTTAAGCTGTAGTCTGGAACGTCTAACAACTATTAACACTTACAGAAGTGTATCTATTTTAAATGATGCTTGTGAAAAAAAATGAGTAAAAAAAAAAACATAGATCATTAAAGGTCCCGTATTTTACACTGGTCTCAAAAAATGTGTGTGTGTGTGTGTGTGTGTATAATACCTCAGACACCCCCTGTTTCACTGCTATTGACTATGCAAATGAGGTACTGCTGAGCCATGAACTCAAACACCAGAGCTGAGTAACAGGCTGGGGGAGGAGGGGCACTTCTTATATGAGGTCATAATAGTTGAAAATCTAATTGGCATGTTTAAACCACAAGAAAATAAACAACAAACAGGGATTTTTTTTTTCTACACGCAGACTAGAACTGCTTTTTCATTTGAGCATTTAAACGTGACAAAAAAAGAAAAGTAGATTTTGCATAATTAGTGCCCTTTAAAGTTTAAAAGTTAAAAAGGTACATTTGTCATATTCATTAATGTACCACGTCATATATTTTAAAGAAGATATGTTTATGAATATGATCAATTTTACTTTTCACTTCCAAACACGGCAATTACGGAACAGCATTTGGCTTGGACTGCGATTAAAGGTGTGACGTGTTGCTGCTTCCGCAAACACGATAAATTAATGTAGTTGGTCTGGTTAGTTACGACAGTATTAATTAACTGAGTTACTTACTTGTCAGCATCTGGTGCATCTGTATATATATATATATATATATATATATATATATATATATGTGTGTGTGTGTGTATATGTGTGTATATGTGTGTGTGTGTGTGTGTGTGTGTGTGTGTGTGTGTATGTGTGTGTGTATTTACTAGCTTAGTTTTATGGAAATGCAGCTCCAGATCGGTAATTACAGAGAGACAGAACATCAATTATATGAAAAGAAATTTCAGAACACAGACTCGCTCCAATTAGCCCGACGCTGGAGGAGGACGAGGGCGGATGGTAGAACTGATTATTACTGAGACGTGTGTATGAGCGCGAGACGCCGCGCAAAGACAAAACATCCCGCGCTATCACCGCCAGATCTGTCCCAGAAACTCTCACAGAAATCCTGGACGAGAAACAGATCTTGTCAATGCCTGTAAAGAAAAGCTGGTCTAACCCGAGCAGCCAGGAACGCCGACGATGCTGCCTTATGACTCGGAAGAAACCGGAACGCTGCACGGAGACCCGAGGATCCGTTATTAAAAAGAAAAAAAAACACCTTGTAATGTTCCTTCTAAGCCTGTTTTTTTGGGGGGTTGTTTTTTGAATCGCTATCTCTTTCCCCTTAATTTGGTCGTAACCGGTCCCCATCTGCTGCCTGAATGTACTCCAGCGTGACAGCTCCTCTTTCGGGAATGTCCTCTTTAATCCCATTTTTCACTATTAATGTGCCAGATGGTCAGGATGGAAATTATTATGAAGTGCTAAAACCAGAAAAAAAAAACTAAAAGTCTGATAATTTGATAATTATGTATCATTGGCTTTTCTTGCACCATTATCATTTCAGGAAGTATTTTGTTGTTTTTTTCTTTCTTTTTTTAATGTGTGTGTTTTTTTGTTTTTTTTTACAAACGTCTGGCGCCTCTTTTATCGTTTAATCATCATCTGCGGCTTGCTCAAGCGCCTGAGATCTTCTAGATCTCATGGCTTCACTGGTAACAAAATATCAATCTACACCAATGGATCACTTTTGAGTTTGGCGCCCCTAGTGGAGAACTAAATCCAACATGGCTGCCGATATATTCACAAGTTAGAGTTAAAAAGTGTGGAAATTAACTTTACAGTTTGGCGTCCCTGTTGGAAAACTGAATAGAAAATGACAGTCAATTTGACCACTTTTAAGTTTAGCGCTCCTAGTGGGTGGAGCTAAAAGTGAAATTAACAATTTAATGGAAATGACATGCAGGTAGGAATCGGAAAACAGTAATCGCCTCGTCTGTGAGTCGACTCTTTCAGCTCGTAATCGATTCGCAATCAAATTCACAAACGATTCACAGTTTAACGGCTTTTATTTAGTCATGGCGTTTCCACGCTGTTCTTCCGTCTGTAAGTGTCTCACACACACACACACACAAGGTCATAAATAACCTTCTAGTCGTCCACCCCTCCTCCTGTTCCGCACCCTGGGGGACGGACATCAATAAAGGACTTCCTGATTTCAAACGCTAACTAAACACTAAACACTGAGTAGGGTCACGCTGATATAATCACACTGACCACCAGAGGAGAGAGAGGGAGAGCGAGCGAGAGAGAGAGAGAGAGAGAGAGGGAGAGGGAGAAGGGGGTGGCAACTGTATGGAGGTAAAACATTAGCTCTGGTAGTCTGTTCTATTTTTTCCATTTCTTGGGAAGAAAGAGGAAGTGAGAGAAAATGGAAA
>JAQMYJ010000013.1:2103501-2125431 GCA_030014305.1 Clarias laeviceps | reverse complement strand
GGCTATTTTGAAGAAACTAGAATATAAAACATGTTTTCAGTTATTTCACCTTTTTTTGTTAAGTCCAAAACTCCACATGTGTTCATTCATAGTTTTGATGCCTTCAGTGAGAATCTACCATGGAAATGGTCATGAAAATAAAGAAAACACATTGAATGAGTGAAGGTGTGTCCAAACTTTTGGCCTGTAATGTATTTGTACAAATCCTACTATCCCATTAAATGTAAACTTTATCAAATAATTATTTTAAACATGACTATTTTAATAGCTATGAGCTTCTGAAGCATAATTCTGAAGTAAATCTTAATTGACAAACTGAACAGAATAAATATGTCACTAAGGTGCAAAACTCTTAGTAGGTTCTCTAAAACAAATGGCAAACAGCTACTCATAAACCCATGAACATACTGACATCAGCTGGTCGTGACATCAACACCATGAAACACAGGTGGACTCCTGTTTACGGCCCTTACAGAGAGAGAAAATAAGAGCTAGAATACTGAAGAAAGCTAGAAGCTTTTTTGAGGAACCAAGACTTAATGATTCAAATGGAATAACTTGGTTCCATGGTGGACAAGTTGTTAGCAAGTGGTGCGCTCCCGTTAGTCACCCCGACCCAGCACCTCCAACCACCGAAAGAGGAAATGTGGAATAGGGCTTGGCATTATCATGATATAATATCAGTATCATTATACATTTCGTCATACTATTTGACTCTAAAACATTTCCATTGTTACAGATAATGAAACACTATGGTAATAAGATAAATAAAGTTGTAACAGTTGAACGAGTTCCGACTTTGAGTTCCGTTCAGTGTAAAGTGGGTCATCACGTGGCGTAAGGGTTAAAGATTCACCGAAGCCATCAGAGGCCATTTGGCTCTCAGCTGTGTCAACAAGGCACCTATTCACAACAATCCAGCAATGAGAAGGGGCGGAGAGGGTGGCTGAGAGTAAATGGCAATCCACAGACAGAGAGAGAGAGCGAGAGAGAGAGAGAGAGAGGGGAGCGGAGAGGACTTTGAGCCCTCTTTGTTCTCGTCCATTCAAAGCTGCCTGAGAGGACTGCGGTTTCTCGTTACCTAGAGTGATCCTAAAACTTAATGATATCATTGTTATCCGGGATAAACGTCCACCTCGCTATCGCTTATAAACGTCCATAAAGCAGGGTGTGTGTCTAAGTGTGTGTGTGTGCAGACCATAAAGAGGCGCTCCCCGGTTAAAGTCTATGCTGACGATACACTTGCTTTGGCACAACAATGGATAAGCTCTGCGTGGAGAATAATCTGAATCGGGTTCAGAACCGGAAATTAATAGCGTCTCTGATGTTCTGCTTCTCGGTCCGAGTGATTCCACCACAAAACCAGCAGGCGAAAACAAACAGCAGGGGTGGCTGTTAGCGATTTGGAGGTGTAGTTAATTCTGCAGTTAGGGGCAAAACTTAAATCCAAAAAAGACTTCATACCATGCTAGCGCAAGACATTTTACATGACGTGATGCGTATGACAGTGTACGACAAAACAGGAAGAACAAATTAAAACAATAAAATTTCTTTGTTTTATATTACAGTGTATTCAAAAGAATTCAAGCTGAAACAGTGATACCTTAGAAAAGAAATTAATTATTTGTATCACAGAAACAATTTTATCGTTTCCCAGATCTGCTTCAAAATTTACTCACATACAAAATTTTCATTTGTCGCATAAGCAACCATACACAGTCCGACTTGCATTTAAATGCTTAACGACCGCCTGAAACTGAACATTTTAAGAAAAATAAATGTTTTACAGTAAAAAGGCTATAAAAATAGAATTTGCAATAAAATCTATTTTAAAATTGCTCTGGAACAAAATTGTGAGAAAATGAATGTGTGAAAATTTTAAACTTTACCTAATAAATTACAAAATTATTTGAACTGATTTTGAAATATTTAAAAACTTACCCAAATTCACTGAATTGATTTAACCTACAAATTCATTTTATAAATTGATCTACTATTAAATTAAGTAAAATTAATTAATTTTAATAAAAAGTAAAAAAGTAAAAAATAAAAAAAAAAAGCAATCCTGTTATTAAAAAAATTATCATTAGAAAATAAAAAAAACACCTAAATAAATAAATAGGACTAGGACATACATTCCTGATGGTAATGTCAACAATGCTTCATTTGAGTATTTTTTAAATTTATTTTTTATTTAATTTAATTAAACTAAACTATATCTTTCACATTTATTGTTCTTGTTGTGCATATCCTGCGGGATTTGACGAAGCGGTAAAAATGATGTCACGTTAACGTCGTCGTGAACCATCAAACTCTTAACAATCCTTTCAGGTGCTACTTAGCGACAACCTATTCACCTTAGCTATTCACGCTACAGCTGGTGTTAGTGCTGCGTCGCATAGCGCTCCGTAATTTCAGACCAATAGAAACGCAGGACCATGTCCCAGAACTGAAACCTGAGATCCAAGAGCTCCTTGTTCAGTGCGGCGATGTGGCACTTTGACCCTTGACCTGGATAACGTTGACCAGGTCTATATCCCGGGGCTTCTGCAAAGTCACACATTCGGGAGCAATGACACCGTGTTTCTTTGTTTGCGGAACAAACCAACCATTCCCTAGCTCTGTAACTCGATGACCTGCTCCCTGATTTCATTTTGGGAGGGGTGAGGGAGGGGGGGAAAAAAAGAAAAGAAAAGAAAAGGAAAGAAAAGAAAGAACGACAGGTTAGCTTCAGGCGATAATTATATTCGAAGCAGAAGGAGGAGGAGGAGAGCAGGAAAAGCTGGCTACAATATGCTCCGTGTTATTGAGTCCTCAGTGTCTGACGCTTTACTGATGGGAATGGCAATGAGCTCGAGAAGAAGCAAGAGTGGGACTCGCGAGAGAGAGAGAGAGAGAGAGAGAGAGAGAGAGAACTGAAGTGTGTGTGTGTGTGCAGGAGAAAGAAACGGAAAGAGAGAGTGAGAAGTATCAAATGAGTAAATGAGAACGCCAGCGTGCAATAGGGAAAGGGCACTGAAATATGTGCGACGGAGGGAGGGGAAAAAAAAAACAAGTGTGAGAGGACAAAAACTAGCAGAAGGCACAGAGAGAGAGAGAGAGAGAGAGAGAGAGAGAGTGTGAGTGTGAGAGAAAACGACTCTGTCTTTGCCAACCCCCGTCCCCATGCAGGAGCACTCATCTAGACAGCGAGCACAGACACACACACACATACTCGTACAAATACCGAGACACACTCTTAAGACATGTCCCTCTGACTCAAACAGCCTCAGCACAGATGACTTCATACACAGACAATCTAGTTTGCTGCTATACATTATATATTTTAAAAAATGTCCTTCTTTATTTTCTTTGCTATTTACGCTGGTAACTAACCACTCATTTTAGCCATACAACAATGTTACGCTAGTTTGCTGTCGTTAGTCTGTTCACGCTAGCTCTCTTTCTGGCTTTACTAGCTAGCTTCACTGCTGCTACTGCGGTGGTTACTACATTTCTGTGGGAGGTTTCCATCCGCCAACTAGGAAACAAACAAACAAACAAAAAAATGTATATAGAAACCTACAATTCAACCTGAATGGAAAGTCTGTTCTGAATCTGTATTTGTGCATGCTATGCTTTAAGCTTATAAGCGATTTATAGTGTAACGTCAGGCTAGTTTTGCTTTCCTTTCAGTTTTAACATTCTCTCCACTATCTAGTGGTGTTAGCTAGCTAGCAAAACAATTGTTTTTAGACACATTTGTTTTTTTTATTACATTAGATTAGATATATGTATTATTAGCTTATTCAATCCTAAGAAGGAAATAATGTCAAATTAGTTTCAAGTAATTAATTTTGACTTCAGAATGTTAAAGAGGAAAAGAAAGCAGAGCTAGCCTGATGTTATGCTAGAAATCGCTTGGGTTTTTACATGTAGCGAATTTCAGAGCAGACTATATGATTAAATAGAAGAATATTATAGAAGAATAGATCAATGAAATAACATATAACAATACAATGGAGAAACATGATTAAGAGGATACGGTTACGAGATATAAACAATAAGTTAGCCATTACAAAGAAACACATTTTCTGCAATTAAAAACAATTTCATAGAAATGTTGAAGTCAACTAGCCAGCTTGGTAATAACAAATGTTTAGCTGTACTGTTTCCTATAAGCTGTTTATTATTTCTTTCTTCTTCTTCTTCTTATTATTATTATTATAATATTTTTTAGTTTTAATCTGCACCGTTAGCATGAAAGTGACGAGTCTTGAGGTAAAATTGAGGTCGGCTTATTTTACATTAACACTTTCTTTGCTAGTGATGTTAGTGTAGCTGCGGCTAGCTTATTATTAAATTGTTTTCCAGGTTTTGCCACATGTACGCATTAAAATGAAAAGACAAATCTACATCAACAGCATGGTATTACATGAGCTGGGTAGCTCTCCATGATACAGGGGTAGATGTTTGCTCTTAATCTTCTTAAATCAGCTTTCAAGCTTAATTGTCGCTGGTAATCCCTATTTCTATTCCTTCTTTGCTTTTGTTCTTCCTCGATCTATTTCGAACCCAATGTTCGGTACTGCGTTATAAAATAAAATATTAGAAAACATTAGAACTGATACCGTTATCGTGTTGCATGTTTCATTTACACTTTTTTTTTTTTTCTCCTCAGAGCAGAATCCAGGTTGATTCAGAGCCACTCCTTGAAATGAAAAGCTGTTGAGGAAGTTATGAAATTTGCCCCTAAGGCGCAGAAAACGATGACAGAGAAATCCAACCGGTCTCTCTCTCTCTCTCTCTCTCACTCACTCTCTGTCTCTATTTCTTTTTTCTCTGTCGTCTCTCGCTCTCTCTCTTTATGTCCCTCTTTTGTCTGTTCATTTTATCGCCCTGGGGAAAAACTTTTCACAGCCGCCTGAGCTTCTGACTGAACAAAGAAAGGAGCCGCTCGCACCGGTTTCGACCCGGCCGACCTCGCAAGAGCATGTGTGTGTGTGTGTACGAGTGAGAGAGAAAGAGAGAGCTTTTGACAGTAAGTTTATGTGTGTGTGCGAGATAAAGGGAGTCTGTCCACTTTAATTAGTCCCCGGATTGGCGCCTTCGTGGCACTTTTACAATAGCTGAGCTTGCTGCGAAAACACACACACACTTACGCAAAGTCACACAACTTCCAAATGGCTGGTCTAAGCTTCAGGAAAGGATGCGAACATCCGGGGGCTGAGCATCAAGAATGTGGACAGGAATGTGGGAACGCAAAAGAGGACAAGGGGAAGCCTGATTTCACGCCGCAGCAGGAGACGCAAAACCCCTGCTCATGCGTTTCTGCTCGGATCTAACATATGGTGGAAAACCAAACTGGAGAAAGTTGTACTGCAGGATCAGCTGCAGAAGAATATCACGTTGCAATGTTCATGAAAACTAAAAGGAAAAAAAAGAAGAAGCTGGCGCTTTTGCTAAATTAGGAAGCCAGAAAAGATTAGCAGGGTTGTCAAAAGGGGATTACGGTATGCAAGATCCTGTTTATCCTCTTGCTCTCCTTTTCATACAGTACGGCGTTAAGAGTGAAATCCCAGGAAATATCAGCTCCTTTTCTGGCAGAGTAAAACCTGTAATAAGCAACGCTAGTTAGTTCGCCATCATCCCTCCACATGTTGGCGAGATCTTGATTGTACCTTAAGGGTTGCTTAATTTCCCTACCGTGCAATGGAGACACAACAGCCACAGATGTGAAGTTAATGCGGATTACGATTATGTGTGCCTGTGTGTTTTATCCCCCTGGCTCGCATGTTAGAAGTCAGGTCTTTGGCTTTGAACTCGCTCGGTTAATTCCCGGCTCATCTTTCCTACATTCCGGAAGGTTCTCAGGCCTCGGGGTCATGAAGGTTGCGCCAGACTTTCCCGTGTTTTTTTCCTTCTCTCTGTTCACCTCAGTCACTCCATCCACCACCACCACCACAGGAATAGCTCGAATTCCTCTGCTTGAGCTGAAATGGTAACCCAATCCTCGAGCTTCATATATCTTTGACTTAAATCACATCCTTGACTCCATTCCCAGAGTTTTGCACCATCTATAAAAAGGTATGCCTGCTACAGATTTATGATTAACGGTGTAAAACGGTGTGTATTCGAGTCAGCAAGGAAAGACTTTCTGGAGGTTCTGCACAGATCTGGAGATTGCAATACCTTCGATTTTGCTTTACAACCACATAAAATCCCTGGGAATGCTTTGAAAAAAGGGCGACCGTTAGCGATGCGTCTGAGATCAGAGATGCGCCTGGCATGCAAAAACAACACAGATTTATTAGGAATGAATGCTCGAGTAGTGCAGGGACATTTCTTCAACCAGACTACCATGTGGTGTGGCGTTACCAAGGTTATCAGTTCTCGAGTGTTGGATTGAGGAAATGCTGTCTTGATGTCTTTCAAGAAATATGCACTTCACACAATCTTATCTTCTTGAACATCCTGCGCAAGTGATCATAGGGTAGCAGAGCCTCTGGAGTCGAGTCGACTGCCCCGTTTCCGCTTCACGCTCCATTGTGCATCCTGTATACAGCTGTGCTAGCAGTGGCTGCAACAGCTGGCCACATGGGAAAATGGAAACAGGGAGGGTAGGGGGTACAGAGGAACAGAAAAACGGAATATGTCCCTCGGATTAACAAATCACAGCGACACGTCTCGCTCTACATATCTCGTTAATCTCATTTTATCAAAATAAAAAGTCATAAAAGCTGGTAAAAAAATAACCCTTGACTTGCATTACGTCAACCAATAAGTATTAGTGTAAGCTATAAACAGACCATGAGAAGCTTGGAAAGAAAATACGCAAAGACATAAGGATTTGGGAGCTTTATTCACAGAAAAAAAAAAGATGAAAGTATGTCGACCTGAAGTGTATAAAAGAAACAAGTGTGGGTGTTTAAAGCAGGAAGTTCTGCAAATGAACGTAGGGGAGTGATGCAATTAGAGCACGCCTGGTGGGACACTGTCTTTTTTATCCCCCACCCCCCCGCTGTTTCTTCCGCCCGACTTTAGCCTGTTACTTCCAGTCGAGAGGTCCTATTGGGACTTGCCCCGACAGAGCACATTGTCCAAGCACAGCTAATGTTATTGCAGAGGCCCTGGAAGCAGTGCGCTTAATGAGAGCCAGACCTTTCCGTTATTGACACAGAACCCAATCCAGGCCCTGGACCCTGTCGTCTGATAACAACTGCCCGTCTCCTGCTATCACATGCATGAAATAGCTGCAAGGTGATGCTGACGAACTAGGTATTACTGCTAGTTTCAGCTTGATAGTGTTCGCTAAAGCGGCTCGTTTTCTGTTCTTGTGGTAAGAGTGATAAGATGCCAGAGCGAGAGAGAGAGAGAGGGAACGTTTTTCAAAGGGCCGCTGGGTTGACATTTTGAAAGGCCTACTGCTTTTTTTCTTCTCTCTTTCTCTCTCTCTCTCTCGTCTATTTATAAGCCGGCACTCCTCAGAGTATTTCTGTGAGGAAGGGATCAAAGGCGTTTTTAAATTGTGGCAGGGGTGGAAGGGTGGCTCGCCAATAAAACAGGAGGAATGGGAAAGCCGTTCGGGTTCAGAAGCCAGATGTGGAACCGTTGCCTCTGCTCCTAATTACATCTTTATACGGCATTGCGTACTGTGTAGATCCGGCTGCACTGAATCTCAGCCGGCAGTGTTGTGACTGGCCGTGACAAGGCAAATTAAGTCACGGGTAAAGACGGGAGAGCATGCAAGTCTGAATCAGACACTAACGAAACATTGGAATGAAGTGAAATACGCAACGTTTAACTTGATTTGACATTAAGATGATAGCTCTGATTGGATTTCAACATGCCTGGTAACTTTGACATGCGGTCATGTGCAGTTTGCGAAGAAGATGAATGATGGTTCTTCTTGTGTTTGCGGAGCTTTTCGTGCGTATAGAGAGCCTGACATCAAAAGGGTGAATAAGCTCCAGTGGCAGGGTGCCATCTGCCATAATGGGGATTTTCACTGCCAAGCACTGAACTGTGGCCTAAAGAGAACTGAGGGATTATGTGCATCAATCTAAGAGTTAGTCTGTCCTATTAGTAGAAAATACGCTCAGATAATAAACAGCATCTCGACTCCGGATTTATTATTTTTTTTCTGGCACAACAACTTTAAGTTTGGAACTTTACCCAAAAAAAATTTTGTTCTACTTTTCCACACTATTTTTTGAGCTCTTAAACTCGGCCACTTAAAATCAATTAGCCCTCGTTAAGGCTCATTAGCATAACCTGAGCAAAGCACCTACGCGGGTTCTAAAATAAGCACTCCCAACGTTCGCACCCTGCAATCATCTCAAGGCTCCCTTCGCATTCCGGAGCACCGTCGCCTCGGCAACGTGGCCCAAGCACAGACTGTGTGGAGTCGAGGTCATGTGACCCTTCAGAGGGGGAAAAAAGAAGGACGAGGAGTAGAGAGCGAGAGAGAGAGAGGAGGGGGGATGAATGTTGAGACTTAAGCGATATGTCACCTCCCTCGCTCCCTTTCCTATCTTCTTTCCCATGATTCTTCTTTCCCCCATGAAAAGGAAAAACGGCAGGCACATATTTCTGTTATCTTGCATCACTGGCAACTTTTATACCTTCAACAGAAAGACACGACACAAGATTTTTTTCCCCCCAACAAACGACTATAACACACTGTAGTGCTTTGTCGGAACATGCCCAGCTAACTGGTGGCAGCATCACAGAGCCGGAGAAAGGGCAGTGCATTCATTACCAGCTCTGCAAAAGGGCAGGTCGCGTTAAAACCCACAAACAGAAATCAGAAGAGACTCGAATTAACAACTGACTGACTGACTGACTGTCGGACCACGTGCTGTTTCACTCTCTCTTTTGAAAGGCTTGAAGGGCTTGTTCGCCTCAGGAGGCTTTTATTCACTCCTTAACCCTTCCACTTACTTCATTCGGACAAATACAAATCAGACCCATTATCGGGTAGGTCCGCATGCTTCCGTCCAGCGCATGGGGCCAGTCGGAGAAACAGACGAAACAGAAAAACACTTTTAATAGACCAAAAAACGCCACGACCTCCGGTACCGAAGGGTCGCCTTTTTGTTGTTTATTAATGCAGCAGTAATGAATTGAGAAAATTGACCTTTTTTGCATAATTGCGCTTTTAAATGAAGAGTTTCCCAGTGTCAAATGTTTTCTCTCATTATGAAACACAGCAGGTAACCTCATACCTCCGACAGCACGATACCAGGAAGCCGAGCCACAATTAGAGCCTTTGTGATGAATTTTTACACGTAAATACGGTTTTTGCACAGAAACATGGAAGCGTTCATAAATTTACAAGGTTCACATCGAATTTTAATGTTTGGAAGCCCTTTTCAAGGATACACTCGCTGTTCTTTAACATGCACACACAGACGTCTTAACGTACTGCACATTACATAGCTATGATGAACTGACTGTTGATGAACACGTTAAAGTGGTTAGCTCCAGATTCCAATATATCATTAAAAAAAACCTCCAAAAAATGCGTGCTGCAAAAATCAGAGTAGGAAGTTAATAATTTATAAGCTACTTATTCAAAAATGGAATCAAATGCATATACTATAATCAGTAATTCAATTTTCACATTTATATCATCCTAAAAAAACTGGTTAAAATGAGGATGGTTAAGCTCAGCCACCCATATTCACACAAAATACAGTAATTTACCCTTAAGCAGTTAGTTAGCCTCTAATCGCTAACCTACACATCTTTAGCTTAAAGAAATCACGCTGAAGATTTTGCTTTATATATTTTACTTCATTGTATATCACAAAACGTTATAATGAGAATGGCTAAGCCAATCCAATTATATCCTCAAAAAAGATGCTAGGTTAAACTTTTGCAGTTAGCCTCTAACAGCTAACCTACACTTCTTTAGCTTTAAAAAGGTGTTTACATGAATATATAACTTCATATTATTATTATTTTTTCCCACTGTATGTTACTAAACATGTTAAAATAAGGAAAGGCTAGGCTAAGCTAAGCTAGGTTAGCCTTTTGCAGTTAGCCTTCACATCTTTAGCCTTTTTTTTTTTTTTTACCGCACTGAAGATTTAGCTTCTTTTTTTTAAACACTGTATCTCACTACCCATGTTAAAACGATGATGGCTTAGCTAAGTCACTTATATCCACAAAAAATGGTAGGTTAGCCTCTAAAAGCTAACATACACATCCTCAGAAAAGATGCTAAGTTAGCAGGTCACAGCTAGCATTTAACATCTAACCTATCCTTCGGTAGCTCTTTAAAACATCCGCAGAACAAAGATTCACCTCTATATCAGTTTTTTAAAAACTTTTTACTTCACTAAACAGGATAAATTCACAATAGCTAGCCCACTCACGTGTCGAGTTCAACAATAGGCAGCAATATCATGATTCAATATCCTTAGCTTCATACTGCAGCATATTTCTCACATATTTTTACATGTTATTCTACAAATGTTTTTTTAATTACAAATAAACACTTAAACACTTTGTCAGTGGCTATGCTGCTTATTCTGAGCACGTACTTAGCCTGACTTTTTTTCTCCCCCCTCAAACGCTGAACAACCGACAAGCTGCTTCATTATTTTCCCAGAAAATCTAATTCCATCTCTATCCTGTCTGAGCCAAATGATATTACAAGGTGTGCAAATTAAGCGTGAAAACTGGGAGAATTGGCTACTTTGCATGATTAGCATGATAAAGAACAGGTGGCTAGCGAACAGCAATCTAGCCTGAACGTGTACGTGAGACATAGGCGATATAGGTGAGATTGATCAGACCTGACGTCGTATGCTTTCAGTGTGAACAGCACATGGCATGTGAGTTCGCGTCGTGCTAGGTTGTTGCACAGTTTATGGAGCAGATTCCAGACACGGCAGTGCGGTTTAGCCACCGGGCTTTTTGTAAACCTCTAAGTCTCTGTGACTCTGCTGTGATTTGCGACATCTGCCTTAGAGCCTCGGCTTGTTCCTTTTTGCCACAAGGACATTTAGTGGTAAAAAAAATAAAGAAAAGCAAAAAAAGAAAAACAGATTCATTGCACTTCTCTGGCAAACATCAATCGTACTTGTGGCGAGACCTCCATCCTGTGCGAGTGCGTGCGGCCTCTATTAACTCGCTTACTCAGGAAGCGACATGCACACGAAATCAATTCTCACACACACGCGCATTGAGCGGGGTTGAAATTAGATCGGTTCACATGGAGAGGTCTCACCGAGGCTCGACATGTTTGTGCAATCTGGCGACGGTAAACATCGCTGCCGGAGACTCGCGAGCGCACTGAGGAACTCAACGGATCTCTGGACGCCTACAGCCAGCAGCAATGAGAGGACGGAAATAAAAATAAAAAGAGCCAGATGCAATCTCGGAATAACAATTTTGGGTTTTGTAGCCTGGCTAAAGTTATCTCAGATCCACTGGGACAAAATATCAAGCTCTTCCTGATGCAGGAAACCTTGGGGAAAAAAAAGTGCCCGATTGCCGAGGTCTGGAAAAGGGTTGGCAAGGGTTTCTGAAATGCATACAGGGCCAGACTAAATATAAAAGCCACACATCCCTGAGGGGAATAAAAAGCAGGGCCCCAGATGTGAAACTAGCGTTAACTTAATGTTAGAGAGGTAAATAGGAAACGGTGTGGCGCGAACCTTCTAAGCAAATTCCTTTTCAGCACCCCCGCCAACCCCTACTTAAATACCCCCACCCTTGGATGGACGATGGCGAAGCAAGCATGCAAATATAGCAGGCAGGCAAAAAAGCCGCAGAGCACGAAAGGTGATGTAGGTATAATCAATCCCAGATGGTACACTTTTTCAGTGGCCAGGTTTGTTGACATTAATTTAAATCAGCATTGTGCTGAATTTCAAATGACTTAAGATTCTGTCTGTTAAATTTTGATATTTATATATATAAATAGCTAAACACTCTGTTTCCTGCCTTTGTGGTAAAACAATCCATTACAACATGGTGTAATGAGTTATACTAACTACCATAAAGTTGATTATTTTTCCAAAACTACATATCTTGAAGTTTTCCTCTTATACCACAGCGGATTATTATCAAAGATAGTAAAGGCATTGCTAATAGTGCACATGAATGGCTTTTCCACTTGCAAATATGTAATAGTAGTATAAGATACAGTATTACACTACTATGCATCATTAGTCTATCATAAACATCTGCTTCTGAAAAAGTTAATTTATCAGCTAATTATACACACACACACATGCACAAGCAGTTCAGACTGATTTAATCACAAGCCTACTTCCTTTTTGATTCTTTAACGTCTAATCTGGCATCCCACAGGGATCTGTTCTTGGCTCATGAATATTTACTTTGCCACCAGCCCTTAGCCGTGATCCCTAACAATGGACCTCAGTGCAAGATAATCCCGTCCCTGCTGGCACTTATAGGTCATGCAGGGCAGAAGACCGGGTCAGGTAGAGGGTGACCTGAAACGTTTCGGGGTTAAAAGGCGGTGCCAATGAGACTACTCCTCAGGTGTCACGGCTGACTAAATACATCGAGTCAGGATCTGTCAGAAGGCGATTATTAAGCAGCACTTAGCATTTAATGGATTAGGTTTGGAGGGGGGGGGGTGGCGGGGCTTGATAAGTTGGAGAAGGAATATCTAACGGAAAGATGCTTTTCAGTCAAGTGTGCAAGAGATATTGTCAGGAGCCAAAAGGGGAAACTTTCTCAGGAAAGCAGGGGAATTAATTCTCTCTCTCTCTCTCTCTCTCTCTCTCTGCTGTCCGTCAGAGCAACACTAGCCAATCATAGGCATGTTTAATTAAAAAAACAAGGAACTGCATCATATCCATGAGTTTCTTCTATGAGTTTCTTCATCCTTATTAGTCCAATCAATAACCTCGTATTAAACAAGGTGAAACAACCTCTGCGACGACTGACAGATGGTCCTGCAGGATAAGAAGCAGCAGTGCGTCCTGTCATGCTAAATTTACCACCGATGCAAGTCAGATTTCCCTACAGGGATCCCTAACAGCCATGTCTAATTTCCCCTCCTTAATGAAGTGCCCTGCACCACCTTCATCTAAATGAACGCTTAATACATTTTTATAGAGTTTTTCACAAGAAACTTTTCAAAAGGACACTTTGCGCAATACACGTAGAAAGCCCTAATGTTTTATTTATGATAATTTTCACAGGTCCATTTGTACATTAATTATGCATACCGCAGAACAGAAACACATTTTCAGTAAGAAAAAAGAAAAAAAAGGCAGAAGCGCACATTAAAGGTGGAAATGAGAAATACTGTGCCTATTTAAAAAAGAAATAGTGAATGAAGCATTACATTCATGCAGTGTGTCAAGCAACCGTTAGAATTCCAGACAGCTTATTTTATTAACATGTTTTTTTTTCCTTACTGTAACCAGCTGAGTGAGGTATAAATACATTCTTTGTGTGGCGTTAATGAGGTCAGGTTGTGACTTTTGGTTCAAACATTCCTTTATCGAATATTAATAGGACCGACCAGTGAAGGAGAACAAGAATAGAAGGAAGAATGCAGGAGGTTGAGAGAGTCGGTGGGTGGTGGATCGGCGGTGAGGTTGGGGGGGGGGGGAGTGCTGGAGTGCTCAGCAAACTAGTTTGGAATGTTTACGACAGGTCTGAAAGACAGCTGCTCCATCTGCTCCTGCCATCAATTCTTCCTCCTTATGCTAGAAAAAACTAAAACTGCGTCCCAACCCATTCCCCATGCCAGCACAACTGATTTCTGAATTAAACTCTGCTGTTTCTTTTGAAATACCATCACTGATCAGATTCATGCATTTGGAATATTTATGACTAGCGCACCATTCATATCCGATCTCATAATAAAAAAGCCAAGCGACTCACCAGTTTCTTCATTGACGGCAAAGACACCAAGTCCGGATCCATCCCGAATAGAGTAACGAATTTCCCCGTCCCTTCCTTTGTCCTCGTCCTGAGCGGTTACTTTCATGACGGATGTTCCGATTGGCACATCCTCTTTGATAAATCCCTTATCCACAAATGACGAGAACCACGGTCGATGTAAATTCTCGTTCACGTCCACTACCTCCACCTCAATACTACAGCTTGAGGATAAAGAAATTGGTTTGCCTTTGTCCTTGGCCCTCGCTACGAGGTTATAAACTTGTTTTTTCTCATAATCCAGATTCTGAACGATTCGAATCGCGCCACTCAGTTTGTCCACTTCAAATTTCCCGTCGCCACTGTCCACGAGGCTGTAGCGTACCTGGCTCGAAGTTCCAACATCAGGATCGTGGGCTTCCAACCACATAATAACAGTACCAATAGGTAGATCCTCACGGACTTTCACTCTATAATTTGGAGGTATAAATTTCGGAGGGTTGTCGTTCACATCTTCAAGTGTGATTTTAAGCGACACGATCGACACCAGCTGAGGTTCACCAGTAGCCTGGTCACGGGCTGCTATCCTGAGCAACAGCTCAGGTTGAATTTCACGATCTAATGGCTTTTTAACCCTAACAACTCCGGTCACCTCGTCGATAGCGAACTGATCCGTGTCCGCCAATATATAGTACCTGATCACGCCATTATCTCCAAGGTCTCTATCTTTGGCTTCAATCTGAATGACTTCAGTCCCTACAGCTGTGTTCTCACTTATTTCCACAGAATACGTGTTTTGTAGAAACTGCGGGTTGTTATCATTAGCATCCGTGACCTTGACGTCAAGCAGGCGCGATGATGACTTCTGAGGTATTCCGAGGTCATAGACAGTGATGTTAAGCGTATAATGATCAGATGTCTCTCTGTCAAGCGGTGCATAAACCTTTAGCCATCCGTCATTCGTGTCAACTACAAACCGACTTTCTGTATCACCTCCAGATATGACATAAACCAGCTTCCCATTGAAACCACTGTCAGCGTCAGAGGCACTCAAATGAACGATCCGAGCCCCAACAGGGAGATCTTCCTTGACCTCTACAACGCTCGGGAATGGTTCCACGAACTGAGGTGTAAAGCGATTGACGGCGTGAAGGTCTACAAAGTTATCATCTGGTTCAACTTGGCTGTGGAGTTTACTGCCTTGGAGTAATTTTTCCGCCAGCATGGTGGCTACACCGGTGTCGACACACTTCACTTGAACCGGCTTACGAGGAGTAATGACAGTTATGTTCAAGAACATCACCGGAGTTTCGTGTTCTCCGTCACTGGCTACGATCTGCAAGCTGTACAAGGATGTCTTTGCTGCTTCACCCTCACTCAGCGGCTGCTTCAGAGACAACACCCCTGAGTTAGGGTTCAACTCAAAAAGATCTAGGTCGTTCCCGGCTTGGATCACGTACCTGACCAGCTGGAGCTCGTCAGCGTCAATGGCAGATACGGTAGTGATCTGTTCTCCGGTGCCATGATCTCTGGGCACGGTGACCTGGCAGTCCACATTTTCGAACAGAGGCTTGTTGTCGTTCAGGTTGCTCAGACTGATCGTGACTTGAGTCTCGACCTCACGTCGGAAAGGTTCACCCCAATCCGATGCACGGACGCGTAAATTATAAATCCTTGGCATTAATTCATAATCGAGTTGTTCCGAGGTACTGATAACACCTGTGAAGTAGTCGATAACAAAAGGCTGGGGAATGATGTTAGCAATACTGTATGTGACATAACCGTTCTCTCCACTGTCTAAATCTGTGGCTTTCACTGTTAGAACACTGGTTCCTACAGGCATATTTTCATCAACACTAGCCTTGAAAGACGACTGCTGAAACTCCGGGCCGTTATTGTTCACGTCGATCACATCAATAATAACCTTGGCGGCTGCTTTTCCGTCACTAATAATTACCTCTAATTCATAGTGTGCCAAAGAGTCAGCATGGATGGGTCCAGCTGTTGTAATTAAGCCAGTGTCGGAATTGACTGCAAAGGGAATTTTGTCCAATTTATGTTTGAAAGCATACTTCAAATGGGGATATTTTGGCACAGCTGTGACCATAACAACAGGACTGTGTACTGGAGCAAATTCACTTACATTCGCCCTGTAAACAGATTGCTCAAATTTAGGAGGGCCTACTTTAAACAGCGGGGAAGTGATGTGGATGACTTTTGCTGAGGAAAACTGAGGTGGGCTTCCTTTATCCTTAGCTTGCAAAGTGAGATTGTACCCGTACGGCTGACCATCCCAGTCAACTTCCTTCACAGCTTTAATTTTGTATTCCTTACTGCCAGGACTGGTCCTCGTAGCCCGAAACTGCTGCAAAGGGTCTCCTGCTACGATGCTAAGAGATGCTATTTCACCGTTGGCTCCTTGGTCGTCATCTTCAACAGTGACTACGGCATAAGTCGGGTCCTTGTCTGTGTCGGAAGGTGCTAGAGTGACAGCTGTGATGACCGGGGCGTTCTCGTTAGCCTGCTCTATGCGTACCGTCAGCTTAGCCATGCTGCTAAACCCGCTGCTCCCATACAGCTTCATCCCACGGTCCACAGCTAATATCTCCAAATCATACTGCTTTGTCTCGGCATAATCAAGTTTGCCAGTTAGAGTCACCACCCCACTTGTGGGATGGACCGCAAACATGTCTGTCCACTCTCTAAAACTGTAGTAGTACTCTCCGTTCGTACCGATGTCTGCATCCGTCGCCGTGACCTTGGCAATGCTGGTGCGTATTGCCGTGTTCTCCAGCAAGGACACGGTGTAGGAGGTCGGAGAGAACAGAGGGCGAAGGTCATTGGTATCCTGTACCTGAACCATGACGCGAGCTCGCGCCTCGGCATTTGAGTTCCTTTCCACAGCTTTGACCGTGAGGAAATAGTGGTCTCTGACCTCCCGGTTAAGAATGGCGCTGCTGCCTCCTTTGGTCCTTATTCGCAAATAGGTAAAGTCCCCGAGTTGATACTCCTCAGCTTTGAAAAGGTTCTCGTTGTCACCTGACACGATTTTGTACCGTATTTCCCATGAAGGGTCTATGTTATAGATGCCCATCTTGACAGGGCCTTCCAAGTACGTCTTAGCAGCAGAGTTCTCGAATATGGTGGTGTTGTAAATAGTACGGGTGAAGTGCGGAACGGACTTCGCATCCAGCCCTGGGGTGTGGGCGCTGCCGCACACGAGCAGCTGCAGCAGAGCCAGCAGCGAAGTCACCTGGATCTGCATGGCCGCACTGCACTCTTCACCAAACCACCTGCAGAAACAGGAGGAGAACTATAAGAAAAAGTTGCTTTATACATTTTTATAGCTGCAACATTAACAAATTAATTCTACCAAATTAATTTACAATATTTTTTCTAATTATGCTTGATTGTGCTTTCCACCTGGTTATGCTTTACACATCATCAGGATAGATGCCCTAGATGCCACATTTCATACTGACAGGCATAAACATTTCTGCCAAGGCTTCTAAAAGTTTTTTGCAGCCAGAGAGCTGTAAAAACCTCTCAGTAGAGATTTTTTAAAGACCATAATCTAGTAATTCAACTATTACGTTCCTTATGCCAAAATGTAAAAAGAAATATTTGCCTATAAAATAATATTGAAGCAATAAAGAGAATCAAGCTCAATGTTATATGCCTCAGTATAATCTACACAACGGAAAATCACATAACGTCGTAAAGTCACATCAGTCATACTCAATCAAACTCGTGACTGAACCGTTCTTTGACTACAACATGCAAAAGTGTACAGTGTAAAAAAAGACAACAAAAAAACAACACAGCTTTTAAAAAAATTCTTCTGCAATCAGATACACAGTTGCTTCATGTTTCTGAAATGAAACTGATCTAAACACCAAATGTATCCTAACACAGCGGCAGACATGATTCACGTTCCTTGTTATGTCTTATTTCCAGAACGGCACCGTTCTCCGTTCTCCGGGACGTTGGAAGCGGCCCGTCCTGGATATATCATCTAAACACTCATGCATTCCACTGGTTGTTATGAGACTTCTAATCTTTTTTAGGCGCTTGTTTAGCCTGGAAGGCATGGAACCTTCCTACCCTCATGCACGCGCGCGCGCACACACACACAGACAGATACAGACATTCTACAAAGCAGCTCGGCTCGCCTTCGATCCGGGGGCTTTGGATTATTATTACTTCACGTTGTGAAGCGCAGAAAGTTGCTAAGGTAGTTAACAGGGGATGCCGTGAATATTTCATAAGGCGGTAATTAATTCAGGTATGCCAGGGGTTCTGGGGGAAAAAAAATTCATGCAGTCAGGGATCGCTTTAGCTTGAAAATTAATGACTCCTCCTGCAGGTACAGATTTATAAACTTAATCAAGCAAATATTAGGCTGGTTATAGTCGTGTACAAATATTCTTATGGCAATTCATTTAAAAAAAATTATACTCATTTAGGCACTCACAGTAATGCATGAAGCCCACACACACACACACACACACAAGACCCTTGAACCACGTTTTAAGAGCAACTCATTTAAAGCAAGTGGGTTTTTTTTGCAAAATGGGGAAGTCCAGAGTTAACATTGTAACAACTTCGTGCGGATTCTTGCAACTTTTCCCGACTTGTAACAAATATGCACGCGGACGCTTTGAAGCACGCAACAAAAAAAAAGAATCCAACATCCCATCCCCCTCTCTCTCTCTCTCTCTTTCAACCGCGTTCCCTATTCAAGTCCCGCTGCCAGATGCATGGATGCGTGTTCAAACAAAGCCCGCAGGAACTTGGCTAAACATTTATACATTTAACACCATCATTTACAAACATCTTCTCACTCTCTGTCTCACTCTCTGTCTCACTCTCTCACTCTCTCTTTCTGTTACAAACACTTTCTTATTTTAATCATCACGCTCAAGTTTCCACAAGTGCCAACTAAGCAGTAATCCAAAATCCGACAAACTTTTACGCGTTGAAATCCCGAACATCTGGAGACGATCACAGCTGTAATGTGAGTCTTTCCTACCTGTTCCGACTCTAACGCGCTCGGTTTGGTGGTTTTTCATGGAGTTTATAAGTTCCCAGTGCGGACATGGCAGCAAGCAGCTCTCCTTCCCTCCTCACTCTGCGCGTAACTCATGCGCTCTCCCTCTCTCTATCCCCCCTCTCTCTCTCTCTCTCTCTCTGGCATACTACTCCACTTTTCCTTCCTACCTTCCCAGCATGGCAAAAAAAAAAAACAGTACGCCGCCTAATGGCTGGCACACTATCTAGCACACTAGTATGCTTCTTTTTTTTTTTTTTTTTGGTGTATCCCTGCGCGCCACCGCAGCCTCAAAGGACCGGATCTACTTCCCTCTGGCACGAAGAGTAACTTCACTCACTCACACACACACACACACACACACACATTAAACATAGTTACCACTGTTCAATAAATCAAAATGTGGTAGGAAATGTTGCTAAAAATTTATTTATGTATAAAATTCATTCAGGAAACTTTTTTGCCTAGAATAATGAAATAGAAAAGAAAGCCATGCAGGATTTAGATTATCAAGTTTTAAATACAGGTTACAGTGGGCTAACGGTCCAGTCACTCGGGGTTGCCATGTTGATCAAATGTGACCTCGGTGGATAGATTGTTTCATTTTTTATATATATATATATATATATATATATATAGATGTATGAAATGTTAGTAGAAATAATAATAATCATCATTATAAACGTTTATAACGGATTGTGTTATGGGAAAGGAGACAGGAAGGCACATGCTTTTTGGTTTCATAATAATAATAATAATAATAATACGTTTATAACAGATTGGAATTGTTTTAGGGGAAAGCAGATACTGTAGAAGTATCAAAGACGTGTTTCCAATCTGGCAACCCGACCCTCCGGGGTTTCTCCCGACTCGAGCGCGTGCCGGTGGTTGCATGTCGTGCGGCAGGCGCTCGTGCTCCCGCTCGCGGGCGATGGCGCTCGTTCACCGCGGAGCTCTCCGGTAACGACCGTGCAACTCGGTTTATAGAAACGCAATGCACGCGCAAGACAGTGCCTATAATAATAATAATTATTATTGTTGTTGATGTAAATAAAATGCATTTCATAATAATAATAATAATAATATATTATTATTATTATAAACATTCCTGTCACCATCCTCATTCCTGTTATTAAGTTACGGTAACGGGGCTCGGGCGCGCTCGCACTTACCTCTAAAGAACACTTCAAAGTTTTCTCCGTTCAGTTCAGTCTCGAGCGCGCGCGAGCATCTCTCCGGGAAATATATTCCGCGTGCGGCTCCGACTACATCTCCATCATCTCCTCTTCCCTCTCCTCTCTTCTTTATTCTCTTCTCCTCTCCTCTTTTCTTCTCCTCGTTCCGCTCCGGCTCTTCCGCGCGCGCGCGCGCACCCCGCTGCTCTCGGGCTCAGACACGAGCGACGTCCGGCCGCCCGCACGCGCGAGCTCCCTGCTTCGGATTCCTGTACGCGCGGAGGAGGCGCGAGGAGTCTAGGGAGCGGGGCAGGAGTGACGTCACGGGAGGCGCCGACATCAAAAGGTAGACAGACAGACAGATAGATAGATAGATAGATAGATAGATAGATAGAGCATTAGTACAGGGTCTGTCTCTGATTAAGTTTTTATCAAAACCACATTTGGCTGAGAGCCTGAGGGAATGTGCGGGGCCTGTGTGTGTGTATGTGTGTGTGTGTGTGTATGCCTAAGCCCAGCAAACCTTCAATGTCACCCACTTCCCCCAAGAAAACCTCCCCTATGCCTCCTCTCACACACACACACACACACACACACACAAAGCTATAACTGGATTCCTGTTTGGTGATCTAGTGGAGAGCTCCAGGGCTTTTGATCTTTGTAGCATTTAAACATTCCACTGTCGGTCCAGGAATGGTCTTGAAAAGTGAAAGAACACCACATCTGTCTGTGTGTGTGTGTGTGTGTGTGTGTGTGTGTGCTCATGCATGCTATTTCATTAAACTTGGAAATCCACAGATTAAAATCTCTAACCTGGCTCACATTATTACCTTCCAGTATGTTAGGTGTCTTGCTACGCCGCCAGTTTTTTCTACAGGAGGTTACTGTACTTGTCAGGATCTGTCATTCTTTTCTTCTTTTCACACCAGATGGTCGTGTATTACCTTCAACACCAGCAGTGAAAATTCCAATTTAGTGGTTTTGTGTTAGAGCTACAAGGCTAATCTAGCTAACAAGTTTAAGACATCTTGAAGCCATCTTGGACAACAACAAAAAAATCACAATTTATTTACTATGTGACAATTTGGATAAAAAGATTTTGAATTAGATAGACCTTTATATTTACAGTCAAACTGCTTGGTTTGCCTTCTGAAGAACTGACACTAGTCCCTCATTTCACACTTTCACTCATTTCTGCCGAGTAAGTGACCCTGAATACTTAATTAATCTTTTAACGACTAGTGAAGCAATTCTGCTCTTACTCATCCCTAGGGACACGCCTGCGCTACACCCGGCCGAATCCTCCATTCTGCTAACACCCTTGACTCATCAGATCAAGGCTTCATGGGTTGAATGGCTTTGCTGCAGATTTCTGTGCTTTTACACTTGGCCGACTATGATTTCTACAACGTGCATCCCAACATGCCTATCTGGAACCAGTGGAGTCTGAGGGTGTATCGGCAATATCCTTGCATGAAGGTTATCACCACAAAGTATGTAATACTGTCACACCACCAAGTGTAAATACTGCCCTGTGACACGTTGATAAGGTATGATATATCTAAGCACATTTTCTGACAACATGGATTTATCACCCTGGACAATCGTGTCCGTTCCTATGGTTCACTGATGTCTTTGATCAAGAGTAAATCATAAACATGCAGCCTTTCCATATCTGCTGGTCCAACCTGTCAAAGGGCTATTGGGCAAGGATTAGGAATACCATCGGTTTTAGCTCCTCATGCCTAACAAACCATCCAAACCTTACAAACAATCTACAAACCGGATTCCAAAAAAGTTGGGACACTAAACAAATTGTGAATAAAAACTGAATGCAATGATGTGGAG
>JAQMYJ010000013.1:2093098-2103401 GCA_030014305.1 Clarias laeviceps | reverse complement strand
GCCATCTCCACATCATTGCATTCAGTTTTTATTCACAATTTGTTAAGTGTCCCAACTTTTTTGGAATCCGGTTTGTAAAATGATCCAACTTGTTCAACTTTCTAAGCTCTTCTAGCTCATCCAAGCCTGTCTATGAATGTGAAAACCATCTAAGCCTCTCTTATCAGTCTATGCAAGTCTAATTAATATTTGCAAGCACATGTTGATGTTCAAGCTTGTCCATCCTATTCAACTTACCCCATCTGGACTAAGCCCATTCAACTGACTAAGCCTTTCAAATTTGTGCACATCTGTTCAACCTAGCCAAGTCCAGGCAACCTACCAAAGCCCATACAATTTACCCATGAATATACAATTAACTCAACCTGACCAAACTACTCATACAAGCTACCCAACCAAACCAACCTACTCATGCTCATACAACCTATCCAAACCTGACATACCTACTCATGCAACCTTCCCAAGCCCAACCAACCTACCCAAGGTCATACAAGCATCCCAACCCAAACAACCTGCCCAAGCCCATACAACTTACTCATGCTCATAGAACCTACTCATGTTCAAAAACGTAACCGAAATCCATCCAACCTACCCATGCTCATACAAGCTACCCATCCTCATATGAGCTACCCAAGCCCAACCAATCTACCCAAGCCCATAAAACCTATCTATGATCATTGAACCTACTCAAACCCATCCAACATACCAGCGGTCATACAACCTATGCACATACAACCTGCTAAAGCCTATATAATCCATATTAAGCTTATCACCTCCATGCAAACATGTTTAAGCATGTTGAACAGATTCAAGTCCATCCAACCATCCATGACTGTTCAATCCACAAAAGCCTGCTCCACCTCTGAAACTCAGTTCAAACAGTGAAACCTTAGTCAAGCCTGACCAATCTTTGCAAACCCACTGCACCAACAAGAACACGGTCAAGTACTTACTTTGAATTGGAGAAGGAGGTGTTGCAAAGAACAAATGGTAATATGGGACTGGTTACACCTGTATTTAGTTAATAACGAAGTGGTTTAATAGACTGTTTTTATTGTAGCGAGGTGTCAATGACCAGCGAGAGAGACGAAAGTGATCTTGAATAAACTGACAACAACGGAAAGCTTTGGAAACAATGGAAAGCCTTTAGTTTTGATTCATTTATTTGTGTAGTTAAATGTCTTGACCCCTTATAGTATTACACCCATCCAAGCTTATCCAGTTGTGACTGTCCAAACATTTCCAACCTGTCCAAGCCTATTCAATTGTCTGAGCCTGACCAATCCAAGTAAGTCTCTACTAATTGGTTCAACCTCATGTATCCAATCTGTGAAAAACTATACAAACCTATGCAATTCCATTAAACCAGAGAAACCTTATCCAACCTTCCCAGCCTATCCAACCAAAACATACCCAACCAACCAAATAATGATAACCTCTCCGTCCTCCCCAGCCCAATTTTTTTTTTTAACTTTAGGAAGCTTAGGAAGGTAAGACCAAAGAGAGAAAGAAAGACAGAATGACAGAGAAGGAAAGAGATCAAGTAGGGACTCAACATATGGGAAATAACTGCAATGTAATTAATGCAGAACTATCGGATGCATCATGGTGCTCTGTTTTTGTTTACCCCAATGTTCTGAGTGATAAAATGTCAAATATGCAGGTGTTGGGATCACATTATTATACAAGTGAGATAGAGATAGAGAGAAGGAAGAGGAACATCTGGCCCTTTGAAATGCCCCTGGTGTATTAGCGGAATTTTAATGATCAAATTCTGACAGACGAGAGACAGAGATGCAGACGGGAAGACAGTTAGGCTTGCAGTAAACTACAGGAGAAGCAAAACTTTTTTTCATTTTTATCTCCTCGCTAAACCTGTAAAAAATACTCAGGTCAAGAAAGGTTGCTTTAATATATCACTTACGTGACCATGTTAAACCTTAAAATAGACACGTTTTACGGTGCCAGATTGTCCTTGTCCTTCGGTTGTCTTCGGTTGTGTCCTACTCTCAGAAGCCTTAAGAGAAAGCTGCAATTTTATAGCTAGTTGTAAATTTTCTCATTTCTCATTGAAGCCTTATATATGGTCACGATAGCGCACACAATCAGGATGGCTAGTTAGCTAAAAAAACGTTATGGCGTAGACTAGACTTCACATTCAGACGAGTGAGACACGAACCCTTCAAAGGTCACAGCTGCTGATCCAGAATGAGCGAGGAGGTGAAGATCGTCTGCATATCGATCCTCCAACAATAACATACGAAAAGAGCTCTAGTGAGCGTTCTGAACTCGCATTTGTTCATCTGAGCACCTGATTCGTGCAGAACTCTCTGAAACACCCACACACACACTCCAGTTCAGATGGATTATTTTCTTAAGAGATTTCAAAACTCCAAGGCATGGAACCTAAGCATGCTTTGTGGGGTTAGCTTGAAAGGAAAAGAAAAAACAACAACAACGAGCCGACGAGTCTTTAGAAAGGCTCGAGCATTACAGTCCCTGTAATTTGTTTAATTCCTGAGGAAGTGTTTGGGTCTGCGCTTGTAGCCTGGTGCAGGCTGAAGCAGGATTAGACACAAAGGCAGCGCACTTGGGTTCTGTAATCGAGAACCACATTATGATGGATATAAAAGGAAAAAAAAAACACGTCCAGCTCTCTCGATTTTTGTCCTCCGCTGATGTGTGGTTTTCTTTCTCTCGGCTGTTTCCCAGATCACAGGATGCCGGGCGTGTCTCTCTCCGAGCTTGCAGGTCAGTGGTCATGAAGTGGAGGGCTGTGGCTCAGGGAGCAGTTCGGCTTCTGGAGCAGATTCTCTGAGGTGCAGCCAATCACATGCCTTTATGCAAATGAGTTACCAGAAAATCAGCTGATCAAGAAATTATTGAGATTTCACTGTCTGTCTGCTTCTTTTGCTCTCTATCTGTCAGGTTGTCTCTTGTCCCTGTCCATCTCTTGTCTCTCTGTCTTGCATCTCTGTCTGTCTCTCACTCTCACTGTCTGTATGCCTGTCTCTCTTCTGCTTCTGTATCTGTCTGTCTGTCTGTCTCTGTATCTGTGTGTCTATTTCTCTCTCCCTCTCTCTCTGTCTGTCTCTCTGTCTGCCTCTTTCAGTCTGCCTTTCACTCTCACTGTCTCTGTCTGCATGCCTTTGTCTCTCATCTGCTTCTTCTTTCTATATGTCTCTGTATGTTTGCTCCTCTCTCTCCCCGCCTCTCTCTAACTATCTGTCTGTCTGTCTACCTTTTTTTGTCTCTCCTTCTGTCTGAGGCTGCTGCTGTTAGTCTGTGTCTTGTCTCTTTGTCTGTCTATCGCTTTGTCTGTCTGCTTCTCTATCTTTTTGTATAAATTGTTTCTGTCTGTCTGCTCCTCGCACACTCTCTCTATCTGTTTGCCAGCCTCTCTGTCTTTTACTCTGTCTGTCTATCTTCCTCGTTTTGTCTGTCTGCCTTCATCTCCCACTCTCAGCCTTTTCTCCCTCTGATTGTCTGTCTGCCTCTCTTTCTCTCTGTCTGTCTTTTTGTCAGTCTGTCATCTGTCTCACTCTCTCTCTCTCTCTCTCTCTCTCTGTCTATTTTCTGTCTCTCTATCTTTGTTTTCTGTGTCTGTCTCTCTGTTGCTCGCTCTCTCTCCACTGATATTAATATATTTTCAAGATGCATTAGAAGTTGTTGCTATTTCATCATAGATTACAGACCATCAAACAATGACTATGGCACACAAACACACACCCACACACACACACTTGCACACTTGCTGGATCCAGCAGGAGCACATTTTTTTAAGACCTTGAGGCTTAAGAGCTGCCGCAGGGTCGTGTGTGAAACTAATCCCACGCCGCTGCGCAGTGACAAGAGCTGCTCTGTGAGCTGCGCTCTCTCTCTCTCTGACACACACACACACACACACACACACGCATATACTGTACACACACACACACACACACACACATGGCTTGTCAAATCTGGCCAACGCCGACTGAGCGTGCAACTTTACACAATGGTCCACTTTTAATTCCGCTGAACTCCAGCGACACAAAGTTCTGTGTTGATGTTTATAAAAAGCAGCTCCAGAAACCTTTCAGCATCACTCGCACTTACAACGTTAAGAAAGAAAAAAAAGCTTCGCCTGTCTCATCTGTTTTATTCAATAAAAGACAATGTCTCTGATTAAGATGTGTCTAAAGATGCCTCTGAAGAAAGTGGAAAACATACAAACTGTGTGTGTGTGTGTGTGTGTGTATGAAACTAAAAGCTAAACGTGCATTTATAATAGAGTTTATCCTGGGCTAAGCATTTTATGCTAAAAGGCTATGATGGGCATCACTGTGTTTTATTGAACTTTTTAGTGCTTTTTCTGATTTAGAGCAAGTCACTCACACACACACACACACTCACGCAGACACACTCACACAATTTCGTCCTACATACACTCCCTAATGCTCAGAGCACACGCAATTAAATTAAACATGAAATCCTTACTCAATAAATCACAGCTTCCTAGATGCACACACACACACACACACACACACACACACACACAGACACACATTTAGAAGAACATGGACTTTAATTGCCTCCATTATTTGACATCAAACGCATTCTTTATAGCCAGTAATGTTTCTGATTACAGCATGAGCAAAACATGTATTTAATATTGAACGTCACTCAGATCGCTGCAGATTCCTTTCAATTTCAGGGAAATAAAATCCGTAAGAAATGCCGTGGCTCCATGATGGAAAGTAAAATCTGTTGCTATGGTAACATTGAAGATCACGACCCAAGGTCCTAAAGTTTTCCATAGGAAGTATTTCTGTATTATTAAGTCATGGGCTAGCAGGATTAGCAGGGTCCCGTGCATCCGTATTGTCTTTAAGTTCTGGTACTTTGTGTCTCTGGGTCATTGATTGTCGAACATTCTGAATGCTGTCTCGTATTTTCTTGGGGCTATCCCAAGTTCCTGTTTTTTTTTTTTTCTTTGCTGGAACTTTGCAGACTTGTCAAATTTTATTTGTTTTATTATATAATCAGCGCAGTTCAAGCCTGACTCTGAGGAAGCAGCATCACAAGCAACGTCCGAGTCAGAGGGCAAGGGACCCTAGACAAGACGTAATGCTGAAGATGCCATTTTAGCTTACGTCATCACCATGGATGTGACTCCATCCCCTGCTTCACCTTCCTGCTCCATGCAGGGCCTTGCTCTGTCTTGAAGCACGCTGCCTTACCAGGTGCCACTTCACTTTGCTTCACTGCTCAGCCAAGATGTCACCCCATCTCCTTGCAGAGTTGAGGACCTCACTCCAACTCCTTGCTTAGCTGAGGACATCACTCCATCTCCTTGCTCAGCTGAGGACATCACTCCATCTTCTTGCTCAGCTGAGGACATCACTCCATCTTCTTGCTCAGCTGAAGACCTTACTCGATCGTCTGGCTTAGCTGAACAAGGAGATGGAGTAAGGTCCTCAGCTGAGCCAGAAGATCGAGTGAGGACGTCGCTACATGTCCTTACTCAGCTGAGGACATCACCCTGCTGTCTCTTGGACATCGCACCTCCTTTCTGTTCCATTTGGAGCATTTAAAAGGAAAAAAAGGTTATTATTTTCATAGAACAAGCTTGTTTCAATTTCAAAGATTCGTTATCAACGAAGACCAATATCAATGATGTATATCAGACTGGTGTCTATTCTACGTTTTACTCATCTTTATGAAAGGTAACAATAATTCTAGAGCATACTGTATATGGATAAAATGACATGTTATTATATGTCTCATAATAAACTACTAAACAATATACAATCTCTCATGTGTCACCTCATTAAGGCCTGAGTGTTCAAATGCATTCCTTTAGATTGCTCGTTAAGTCAGATGTTTCTGTCTCACACACTGTCTGACGGTCTCACACATTCTCTCTTGCTCTTTCTCTCTCTCTCTCTCTCTCTCTCTCTCTCTCTGCTCTCTCACACACACCCTCACTCTCTCCTTCTTAATAATAAAAATAATAATAATATACATTTTATTTATAAGCGCCTTTCATAACACTCAAGGACACTGTACAAAAAAAACAATCAACAATACAAATGTGAAAGACAAACAACACAAAAAAAACAAGCATGTACAAAAAAAAACACTGAATTCAAAGAGAATAAGCTTTAGAGAACAGATAGGTTTTGAGTCTGGTTTTAAAAAGAGAGAGAGAGAATCTAAGTTACGGTTGTCAGGTGGGAGGGAGTTCCACAGAATGGGAGCAGAGCGACTGAATGCTCTACTCCCCATAGTACTGAGACAGGCAGAGGGTGCGACCAGGCGAATGGAAGCGGATGATCGAAGAGAACGAGAGGAAGTGACAATTTGAAGTAGATCAAGTAGATAAGGAGTGGCCAGATTATGGATTACCTTGAAAGTGAGAAAAATTATTTTAAATTCAATTCTGTATTTTATGGGAAGCCAATGAAGTTGCTGCTGAACAGTGGTAATGTGGTGGAAAGATGATGCGACCTGCTGAGTTTTGGACAAGTTGTAGCTTATGAAGGGATTTCTGGGGAAGACCAAAGAGAAGAGGATTGCAGTAATCAATACGAGAAGACACCAAACTGTGAACAAGGATAGAAGTAGAATGGGTGGAGAGAGAGGGGCGAAGATGATTAATATCGCGCAGATGGAAGTAAGCAGAGCGAGTAATATTGTTAATGTGAGATTGGAATGATAATGAGCTATCGAGGATGACAACCAGACTCTTAACTTGATGGGATGGAGAAACTGATGAACTGTCAATTGTGAGGGTAAAACTGTTGACTTTGGATAGTAAGGATTTGGTGCCAATGAAAAGGATTTCTGTTTTATCCGTATTCAATTTAAGGAAATTGTGGCTAAACCAAGACTTTATTTCATAAAGGCAGTTAGTAAGGGAGGAGGGTGGAAGTGAGGAATTAGGTTGGCAAGAGAGATAGAGCTGGGTGTCATCAGCAAAGCAATGAAAATGGATATTATATTTACGAAAGATGTTACCAAGTGGGAGAAGATAAATGATAAAAAGAAGGGGCCCCAGGACGGAACCCTGGGGAACACCAGTAGTTCTTTCTCTCTGTTCCATCTGTCCTTCTCTTCCTTCTACTGAGTCTTTGTCTATTTTTGACAAAGTAATTCTTTACTATGCCTTTTGACCCTGCTCAGCTGGGCTAAGCTGCATCGGTCCTTCAGCAGAATTAATGCAGACACATATGCACACACACGCACGCACACGCACACACGCACACACACACACACACACACACACACACACACATACATTGTGTGGGTGTTCTGGGTGAAGATCCAAGGCAAGGATCTCAAATCTTGAAAGTCTTCAAGCTGAGTGTGTACATGTGGAGTTATTAGCATGCAGCAACAAAAGCTCAATCAAAATCATGGCGGGCAACGCTCCTACACACACTCTCACACACACACATAGACCTCTGTTTATGCACACAGACCTCTTCTTATTTACCTGCATTGTAGATCACAGAGTAGAACATAAAACAAATGTAGCACAGTGTATATTGTAGTTCTCAGATAATTGCCAATTACTCCCCACATGCCTATTGTTTATTCTCTCTCTTTCTCTCTCTGTCTCTGTGTTTCAATCTTCCTATCACACACACAAACACATTGACGCTCAAATATATGATGTACATACAGATAGAAAGACCTGCATAAATAATAGAAAAGGAAAGAGACAGCTGCAGAGCATAATAGATAGAGGAAGAAAGTTAAAAGACAGGGAGATTGTAGAAACGAAAGCACTAATCAATACAGTCCCAGCTTCGTGCAATACTGCCCCGATCCAACCATCAATCAACAGTACCACAATCCCAGCATTGATCAATGCTGCTCCGATCCCACCATTGTTCAATACTGCCCCATTTCCAGCATGGATCAATACTGCCCCAATCCTGACATCAATCAATACTGTCCCATTACGAGCAACGATCAATATTGTCCCAATCCCACAATATTTCAATATTGCCCCAATCCTGGCATCAATCAATATGGCCCATTCCCAACATCTGTCAATGCTGCTCCTATACCAGCATTGATCACTTTTACACTAATCCCACCATCGATGTATAGTACTACCCCATTCACACTATTGAACAATACTGCCCCAATCCCACCATCAATCAATACTGCCCCGGGTCCAGCAACAATCAATATTGCCCTAATTCCACAATCTTTCAATACTACCCCAATCCCACCATCAATCAACACTATCCCAATCCTGGCATCGATCAACACTACCCCAAATCCCAGCATCGATAAATACTCCACTAATCACAGCATTGATAAATACTGCCCCAATCTGATCAATGATCAATAAGTCTCCTATACCAACATTAATCAATTTTGCTCCAATCCCACTATAGATATATTGTACTGCCCAGCGCCACCACTGATCAATGCTACCCCAATCCCAGCATCGATCAATACTGTCCCAATCTCAAGAATAGTCAGTTGAGCCAACATTAATCAATATTGGCATGGATGCAGTATTAATCAAAAGTTGGATTGAGGCAGTTTTGCTCAATGTTGGGATTAGTGCAATATTGATTGAAACTGAGTTTAAAACATTACATTGATAAATCGCAGCATTGATTTATACTGCCCCAATTCCACCATCATTGAATAGTACTGCTGAAATTCCAAATTTTAGGACTGGCCCTAGCACATTATTTCCTTATTTCCAATAAAGACCAGCTAATAACCAAATGCAATCCCCCCACAGATCAGCAGAAGGGATGGCGCCTGCCAGCACTGTCCTGTTCATCAATACTACCTCAGCCCCAGCATGCCAATACTAGTTTTGAATGGAAATTCAAAAAAAGTCCAAATACTCCCAAATACATAATTAACACACAAACAGAACATCCAAACACAAAACTGCAGGACAACTTGAAGCAATATCAACCCATTTTCCTCAACTGCAGCATCGACCCTGCTCGAAAGTCATATCTTAATCCCTATGCATTATGATCCAACAGTTAGCAGGGGTCAGCTCTAACTCAGGAGGATATTCATTCAGTGCTCTACTACAACTGTTTTAACTCATTAGCTCAAGAACGCATCCTTATACCTGATCTGAAGAACATTCCACAGTTCGTTCTATGAGGTATAAAGGACATGTGTGAGTTTTATAATTAAATCAGAATGCTAGCATTTCTCCACATACCTAAACATTTGTCTCACTGAATCAGCCTTCACATATCCTTAACCTCAGCAGCTGCTTAATTATGTACAAGTAAGGTATTTTACACCTGCAACAGCTTTCGCTCCATGATTCTGGCCTTGATGTTCTAAAAAAACAAAAAAGTTACACCTCCCAGGGATTTTAGTCACTCTGAGAGTCTACTAATGCTTGTTAATGCATTGCCGGTTTATATTAAGAAGAAAGTTGTTGCAACAGATGTGCTGTGTAAAAGGGGCTTTTAATCTAATGGCAGTCGTGGGGAGGGGAAATACGTGCAAACAGCTGTTTGGGTCTTGTAGAAGGTAATGTATTTTATGCTGATTTTGATATTTCATACTAGGTTGAAACAAGACTTGTTCAAGGACTTATTTAATCCACAAGAAATTTAACCACAGTATAAGTACACTGGTTGTTTGATGGTACCTGTGATATGGTATTTTTGACAGTACCATGGTACTTGATGGTACTTGCTGAAATAGTACATGTATCACACTACACTAATGATACATGGTTCTACCATTTACTCTAGTATGGTACTACCAGGATATGTGTAAAAGAATTATGCATGTCTATGTACTGTAATGATAATATTTATATACTATGGTACCATTGTACCTTGTGCAGCACAGTGGCTTAGTGGTTAGGACTGTTGCCTTGCAGATCCAGGTTCCCCTCCTTGGGTCTGTGTGCATGAAGTTTGCATGTTCTCCCCATGCTTGGTGGGTTTCCTCTGGGTACTCCTTCCACAGTCCAAAGATATGCAGATTAGGCTAATTGGTGTTCATAAATAATACACAATACTTGGGTGAATGTTGTGTACCACAGAAGCTACCAAAGTTCAGCAGGTACCTGATATGGTACTTCCTGTACTATACCACACCACACCAGTAATAAGTAGTAAGTATTGTGTAAAGCTGCTTTGCGGCAATGACAATTGTTAAAAGTGCTATACAAATAAAATTGAATTTAATAGTATGGGGCTAATGTATTAACCTAATATACTATCTAATATACAGGATGGGCCATTTATATGGATACACCTTAATAAAATGGGAATGGTTGGTGATATTAACTTCCTGTTTGTGG
>JAQMYJ010000013.1:2073462-2086764 GCA_030014305.1 Clarias laeviceps | reverse complement strand
TGGATATCAAACAAGTGGGAGGAGCTTACACTTGAAGTGGGTAAATAACCAAAAGATGGGAGGTGATTCCACTGGAAATGGGTGAATACAAACAAGTGGGAGGGGCTTACACTGGAAGTGGGTGGATAACCAACATGGTGGAGGGGCTTATGCTCTAATTGGGTAGATATTAAAAAGTGGAAGGTGCTTACTCTGGAAGTAAGTGGATACCAACAGGTGGGAGGTGCTTAGTTTTTAAAGTGAATGGATAACCATCAACCACTGGGCTGCCACTGAGGAAACCTAGTTAAACTTAAAGATGTATAAACTACTAAGTATATAAACTATTAAACATAGCTAGCTGGCTAACACTATACCAAATGATTTAATATTTAATAGAAGCTTTGTAATTTATAGAAACCTGCTTAGTTTTTATAGAAACATAAGTGTTTACCCTAAATATAAGTATAATCATTATAATAATATAAGCATACCTTATATAATATATATATAATAATTATATAATATTTAATATAATAAATATAATATAATATAATAAACCTGTGAGTCGGAGCTGCTCTTAAACTTCTGACTAATCAAAATCCAGAATTTACTAAACAAGCTTTGGTGAAGAATAAAAGAAAACGTTATTATTTTTCTTTTTTTTTTTTTTAAAATCACTCCATCTGGGTTAATTAACCTTTAGTAACCTCTTCTGTGGGTTTACCTGAGTTCATTCACTGAGCTTTCACCCCTCACACTAAAGCATCTAAAGCTCTCAGACACTCCTCAGCTTCTGGAGGCTTTATTAGCCTTCAGCCTCTTCACCCTGGGAGCGTGTGTGAGTATGTGTGTGTGTGTGTGTGTGTGTGTGTGTGTGTGTGTTTAGAGACGATGAGTCACAGTGCCCTCTAAACAAACTTCTGCTGACAACTGAAATAGATGTCAGGTCATTTCTATGCGCCCACACACACACACACACACACACACACACACACACTTACATGGCTTGTACCCTTTGAGTAAGGACGTTGTAATATGTCGACACCAAAATTATCGGCACCCGTCAGATGATGACCAGTCAGACATGATCATAGAAAGTGAGGGGATTCGAAATAATTGCCACCACATCATCTACATAGTAACGAGAAGAGAGAATAAAAGTCTTCTTCTAATAAGACTCTAATGTTCATTTAAAGCCGAACAGTGTGGTTTTCAATACCTGATGGTTTTGTTCCTTCATCTATGGTTAAGTTGTAACTTTACGGCAGAGGCAACCACTACTGTGTTTTTTCTTTCCTTTTTTTTCTTTTTGACTCTAGTGTTGCACTCTCATCAATCTTGCACTACAAAGCAGCTTATACACAATCAGTGGGTTTGTGTTCAGCTCTTTTACACCAAATGTTAGAAGACAGTAGAACTGGAGTCGACTTTCAGGACATTTTATCTGTTTACTCGTACTTGTTGCATACATATTTATTTATTTATTGTCATTTGTAATTGGATTTGTCTCAGTCTTGTATATTGGATTTTGCAAAATTGAAGAAATATTGCATTTTGATTGTCATTACACTTACGTACTGTGAAATAAGCTTATGGCCTTGACAACAAAAAAAAGTTACTTCTTTTAGAAGTAGGGATTCCAAACATTGTGATGAAAAATTATGTAACAATGACATAATTTTGGTGGTTAGCATGGTCGCCTTGCACCTCCATGGTCTGGGCTCGTGGTCTGGAGTGTGTTTTCATGTTCCCACTGTCCTTGGTGGGTTTCCTCCGGACAGTTTCCTCCCACAGTCCAGACATGCAGATTAGGCTAATCGGGGTCCCCTGAATGAGTGTGACCAGGAACAGTGGAAGAGTGTGCCCTGTGATGGATTGGCACCCTGTCCAGGGTCTACCCTGCCTTGTGCAATAGGTCTCCTGGGATAGGCTCCAGGCCCTCCGTGACCCTGTATATGGATTAAGTCGTATAGATGATGAGTGAGTGAGAGGGGGACATTGGACCCAGATTATAGCAGTCAGAGCAGTCAGTGCTGGCGACTGTTCCATCAATAACGCCTGATTCATGCTTCTGCATCAGATCTACGCAGAATCTATTTCGTAGGTATTGTGGGCATTTATAGTTGTGGATGTGTCGCACTGGAATTACACCACCAGAGCGCTACTTGGCGATAAGGTTTCTATGTCACTGTGCTGAATTTCCTCACCATTCTATAGTGACTGTTTTTTATTGTAGAGGACTGGAACTGGCGCTAATGATGATCAACAGGTACTTGTACTGAAATGACAGCAAGGCTGAAACGAGAGAAGGCATCGGAGGATACGGTCAGCACAACGTTTAACTCAATTCATAAACATAAGTGTAGATGAAGCTGTAAATGTGACGCCCAATTATAGTTGTTGTAGATATGTAGTTACATTTCTGTAGAGGTGCATGTCTGACCCTACCCTACCGTAAGGCGTAGGGGGCAAGACCAATGGCGTAGACACCAACATAAATCAGCCACACACCTCGTGGTGATGCCCGTAAATGTACCAAGCAATGAGCACCACATAATAACTCCACCAAGTGAAAAAAAAAAAATGAGTGCAATTTACTGAACCATTAAATCAGGAAGCAGACAAGAGAAACAAACAAAAAAAAAATAACACGGGGATATTAGCATGTAAAGAATGTACAGGTCTGAGCTTCTTAATGTCTACGATCTGGGCTGTGAAACACTTGATGATATATATTGGAATATAAATACGTGTAAAGTGTCGCTGAACTGATGCCTCGGACCACCCGGTCTGCCCGTTTTTCTTACCATGCTGCCCCATGAGTGATCTGTCCCGAGGAGCGCACCAGCGTCTGTCACCTTGGCTAGCGGAAGGGCAGGAGGTTCTGTCAGAACTGTGTGTGTATGTGTGTGTGTGTGTGTGTGTGAGAAAGAGAGTGATCGAGTACTTCATTGTGGAGTTGTGTATATGACTCTTTAAGTACATGTCTAAGAGAATAGAGACAGATAGTGTCCTTGTGTGTGTCCATGACAACATGTGTGTGTGTGTGTGTGTGTGTGTGTGTGTGAGAGAACCAATATCCTCAGAGCTGCACTTAAGTTACCATCTCTAAGATATAATTGAGCACTTTAAGGCCCCCAGGCGAGGCGTTTATCACCTAAACTCAGACACACACACACACACACACACACACGTACGGCATTAAAGCAGACGGTAGGACAGAGCTAAGAACAGTCACGGTGGCCATTTTGAATCAGAATCGCGACTTCTTCCTCAGCAGGGGGCGGAGCTTCGTGCTGTGTGCTAACCAAATGTAAAATGTTTAAATGTCAGTTAATAAACACAGCACGCCGTAGGCTGCACTTTTGATACCTCAACTCACCTCAAGACACCTGCAGAGAAACCTAACCACTTCCTCTTCAGTCAAACCCACTTCCTGTTCCTTTCTGGATTTTATATTAAGTAGCCATTGTAGTACTTCTAAGTACCGCTAGGGGGATAAAGAACATTTGAAGACATTCCAGAAAACATTTTAAAACCTGAAGGTTAGATAGAAGGGTACATAGCCAGAGAAACAACAAGAACGGTTGCAACAATGTTGTATGAACGTTTTTAAAGGTTATGTAAAAAATATTTTAAGTGCATTATGATGCTGCAACGGTTCATTCATTAAACTTGTAATTCTTAAATTAATAATGTTACTATAGCAGACTCTCGATGGGGATTGGAGGCCCACTAGTAGGTTTCCCTGTCATGGGGAAGGCCCGGGTTCGACTTTCACCCAGTGCCCAAACTCCGGCCACTGGATGCAGCTGCAAGACCAACAACAACAACTATTCCGTACTCTCAGTAGTGGTAATCTGATACAGGGTCCCAGGGAACGAGGTGGGGTACACTCTGGACGGGGTGCCAATTCATTGCAGGGTAAACACACTCCAGGCAACTTAGAAACACCAATTCACCTAATCTGCAGGTCTTTGGACTGTAGGAGAAAACCAGAGTACCAGGAGGAGACACACCAAGTACGAGACAACATGCAAACCCAAAGTCAGGACTCGAACCTTCAATCTTGACGGTGTGTTTTTTTTGGTCAGCAGTGGCTTTCACCTTGGAACTCTCCCATGGATGCCATTTTTACCCCCAGTCTCTTTCTTAATTTTGCATCATGAACACTGACCCTAACTGAGGCGACCGAGGCCTGAGGCCTACAGGTCTTTATATGTTGTTCTGGGTTCTTGTATGAGCTCCTCGATGAGTCGTCATTGTGCTTTTGGAGTAATTTTGGTAGGCCGACCACTCCTGGGAAGGTTCACCACTGTTCCCCATTCTCCATTTGTCGATAATGGCTCTCGCCATGGTTCGCTGGTGTCCCACTAGCTTGGAAATAGTTCTGTGACCCTTTCTGGACTGATACATGTCAATTCTTTTGTTTCTCATTTGTACTTGAATTTCTTTAAATCACAGCATGAAGTGTTGCTTTTTGAGATCTTTTAGCATGTTTCACGTTCATCAGACAGGTTGTATTTAAGTGATTTCTTGATTTAACAAGTCTGGTAGTAATCAGGCCTGGGTGTGAGTAGTGAAAATTAGCTCAGCTTTCCAAAAAATGTGGTTAATCACAGTACATTCATGACTTAGCAAGGAGGGTCAGGTAGGTTTGGCCAGTTTTTTGCCTTTTGGAACTGCATTTTGTATTTACTCTGGTTATCTTTGTGTAATATAAAATTTTTTTTGATGATCTCAATCAACACAAATGTGCACAAAAGCAATCAAGAATGGGGCAAATACTTTCCCACAGCACTGTATTTTTCATTCTCATTCAACCTTTCTTCACAGCACAAGCAGAGAGAAGGACAGAGGATGGAAGTGTAGCAACAGAACACCGACAGAGCCATAAAACACACTCGGTCTGTAATAAACACGCCGCAAGCCCTCGCTGCGGTCACCCTTTTATCTGCCCTCCATGATTACTCAGGCAGCTTATTAACCACACGGATCGGCTGTTTGCTCCGGGACGCCACCGCACCACCCTTTCTTTCCTCCTTCTCTTTTCCTTCAGAGACCCATTTCTATGCAGGTCATGAAATAAAAAATGAAAACTGTTATACAGATTATAATTCATATATTCATCTCATTCAAGGATTCAGATTTTTTTCTTAAACTTACATTGTGCACTCATGAACATGCCTTAAAAAAGCACTATACGCCCTCTTGCGCAAACTCCAGCGCACGGCCAGTTTAACTCCTTTGTCTCCCTTGAACGACTTGCCGTTTAATGGTTTTTTAATTTACGGAAAGTTTAAAACTTTTAATAGCCATTCCAGCCGAGCGATGAGAAACAATTTAGTCGCTTAAATTATCAGCGTTTAAAGCAAAAACAAAAACAAAAAAAGTCACTCAAGCTGAAATAGTCTTAGGGCAGGAGGGGGGAAAAGAAACACAGATAACGGAGGAGCGAATTTGAAAACGATAAGGACAGAGAGAGACAAAAAGGAAAATGAGAAAACGATTTTGAGACAGTTTGAGTTAAAGAGAGAGAGAGATTAGCGAGTTGGTGAAAGAGAGATAGAGAGAATGAGAGAGAGAGAGAGAGAGAGAGAGCAGGAAGTGATCACTCCATACAGCAAAGCAAATTACAGTGAAAAATGACTCAGTGACTGAAGAGCAGAGAAAAGGAGCTGCAGGGGCCTCTTTCCTGCACTGATGTAAACCTCTAGTGTGTGTGTGTGTGTGTGTGTGTGTGTCTGTTCAATCTCTCAGGGAAGATAAGTGTACTATTCTAGGTAGGACTGCACAGTAGGTGACTGTCTGTATCACACAGAGAGAGAGGGAGAGGGGACACATGAGCTGAAAAAATGAGATGATTGACTGCGTGGGAAAAGAAATATTTACATTTATTTACAAGTCACGTCTATCCAAAGTGAGAAACTTTGGAAAAGCATTGCTGCCACATTATTACAGAGGGAGAAATGTGTTATTGTGTCATTTTATTTGAAAATATCTCTACATTACACCATGCGTATCGGTAACAAGCTCGCTCTATATCCTCCGGAGATTGCAAGTTTGAATCCAGGGTGATACTGTAGCCCACCACAATTGAGAGCCTTAAGAGAGCGAATTAGCTGAGCTCTATCAAAGGGGTGGGATGGGAGGAACTTAGCGATCTTACATCAATCACGAGTCTACAGCCAATCACGGGCATCTGTGAGCTCAAGCAAGCGGAAGAAGTGGATAGCACTATCCTCCGGGTCTTTTACACAACTCCCAATGGTACATGAGCAAGCAGTTTGAAAAGATGTGGCCATATGGCTCGGAGGAAATGGCTCAGTCTTCATCCTCCCTGGTTGGTGGTTGTAGCCACGATGGGGGAGTGCCAAAATCATTGGTGGGAATTGGTTACAACTAAATCAGGTAGAAAAACCAGGGAACATGAAAGCATGAATCCATCCTGCATTGTATCAGCGGTTCAGGCTGGTGGTGGGGGTATAATGGTGTTGCAGAGATTTTCTTCAGGCCCCTTAGTACCAATTGAACATGGTTTAAATGCCACAGCCTACCCGAGTATTGTTGCTCATTGTTGCTAACATCATCTCAAACTGAGATCTTGAACATGACAATGACGTCAACTGTAGCCAAATGGCCTCTGCAGTCACCAGGGGTGTGGTGGAACAGGAAGTTTGCATCATGGACGTTCAGCCAACAAATCTGCCTCTAAGGAACGTCTCCAGCACCTTGTTGAATCTCAGCCCAGTTCTTGCAAGTATATTACATTTGTGACACGGTTCAGATCTTTAGACTGGATCTAGATCCGAGTTAAAAGTTCATAGCTGGAGGCTTTGTGTTTCTCCGGCCTTCTTTAACAAGAGCTGACCTGCGGAAGGTGAACAATACATAAGTAATAAACCACACTTCCTACTAGCTGCAGGATATGACTGATTTGACATTTTATTGACTAATCCTGATAACCGCAGGCAGAGTCCACCTGCCTTATCAAAGACGCAGCTTGGATACCGAGTGTGTTGTGTGTATAATATTTGCGTAGCCACATTTCTGTGTGTGTTCTGTTGTTTGTGACAGAGACGCTCTGGAATCTGAGACACACGTAACTGACCTATTGAGGGCAATTCAGATCTCATCAGGTACCTTTACATGTAGCTTTGATATTCACACACACACACAGAGAAAGAGACTGAATAGTCCAGGTGTGAAGGAGAATGCTATGAGAATTACCCCCCCCACACACACACACACACACACACACACACCCAAAGACACACAAAAACAGTGTTTAATCTGCAAAACAGCAGTGCAGGCATGAAGGTGAAAGCTTCACAAACGTCCCTGTGAGAATATGTACACACAAAAAGTTGATTATGCTACACCAGCTGCTGTTCTGAGTCACACACACACACACACACACACACACACCTCACGGCTACGTTACACAGCCGAATGCCCCCCTGCTCTGGAGAAGCTGACAGGATAATTGCCTTCCTGAACACTTGGCTCTGATTGTCTTGCTTTGGCAGGTCAGTGACTAAAGCGCTCAAAACACTCGAATGACTTTAATGCACTAATATTCAACTTATACCTGCATGTAGAGCAAGATATAAAACTATTAGATTGAAATAAATAAAATACTTTGTTAAATAGTGCAACATTTAAATCCCATGGAAGTGAGATCAGTGTTCAGAAATATCGTTACGAGAATAAAAATGGATTTAAATCAACAATTTGTAGCACAACATTTTCATTTCGTTTGTAGTTCAACATAATTGTATGATGATATGATGAAGTTTATTCATCTTATACAGAAGGAAATGAAAGAAACAATTGTTTATAGTTGCTATAATGTGTAAGTGAGAACCTGAACTAACTTGTTGCCACAAGATTAAAGGGAACTATAAATGGGTCAAAAGTACAATCTGTCATTCTGTAATAAATAACAAATTACACCAACTGGCAACCCGCTCAGATTTAAAAACACTGATATTGCTTACTCATGCGGTACATTTCAACCAAAACCGCCTTAAAAAAAAAAAAAAGGCTAAACAATATAAAAGGAAATGTGATAGAAGTTGGGCATAATCAAATATAATTAACCTTTTTTAATTATAAGGTTACAATAAAGCAAGGGGTAGATTAGTAAACTTATTTTTCGACATATTTTAATATATTTCTATATGTAATATACTTCATTTCTAGAAAGACAGATTCACCAGGATTAGAAAATTATTACTCACATCATGAAAAAAAAAAACGAAAAAAAAGCTTAATTAAAAGGAGGTTAATGCTTGTTACATGTGCGCCTGGTGCGCTGCAAAAAATCTTAGCAAGTAAAACTATCTAGCTACAATTTCTTTATAGAAAAATTTATGCAAACTATAATAAGTGTATCTGTATACAGTACATATGTTGCAAAATTTTTAAGCATGCATGTTTTTGTTCTATTGGCAGATAATTTACACATTTTTTTGTAATTATTATTAGAAATGAGCAAGGTTTTCTATTAAAAAAAAAAAAAACAATGTCTATGCCTAAAAAATTTATAGCTCATATACAACTAGGCTTACATTTTATATTTGGTTAAATATAAGATATTTTCACTTCACAGAATTATGTCTGTCGGCATTAATGCATTATCGCTTCCCATCAATTAAAAACGTTTTGAAGTGATTTCATGCAAATGCATTCAAATCTGTGACATACAGTGGGTGCCTGTCGGATTGGATAAACTCTAAATTCTAAAACTTCAAACAGAACCACTTCTGAGAACAGTTCTAGAATTGGCACCTAAAGGATTGAACGTGTCCTGTGATTCGAACCTGTTCTAAGAACTTTTTCTACTTGCACACCCCAAACTTTTGATTTAGTTGAATTGGTTCAATATGTATCATCAAATTATTGACTTGTGTTTATACTTTTATGTTACACTTAAAGGAAGAAGAATTGACTGTATAGAATCAATAATGTATTAGCTCTAGCTGAAGCCATGCACCTAGCTTCCTTAGCTCATTTCTCAACTTTAATTTTCTTCAGGTTCTAAGTTTAAATGATCATCCTGTCAGGATGCTCCCGCCGGCGCCGCCATTCCACCACACACCTCTACTAATGGAATCTGCTCGGGGTGTGTCGAGTGTGTGGCGTTTCTGCAATGCGCTAGGGATTAAATTAAACTCTTTAACAGTCCGTGGTTCTTTTGAACTCCTCCTGATAAAAGCCGGTCTAATCTGCCAAGAGCAACTGCTTAGCCTTTCAACTGACACTTTACAACACACACATTCTAAAACAAAAGAACCCATCCATTTTCAAATGTATTTAGACCTCTGAACATCATATTGTCTTTTTCTCTCTTCTTCCTTTATTGTCTCTCTCTTATACACCATGTCAGAGACACCAACAATGTGCCAGGTGTTTATGAATACACTCAGAACTTTGTGTGAGAGAGGTTAGTGGACGTAAATGATTTGGTAGACCATGAATTTAAACTGTTAATTAGGCAATATGACAAAAAACGATTTTAAGTGAGGAATTGAAAATCCTTCTCAAAATGACAAAGTGTCTTGGAATTTTTTTAACACCTACGTTTAGCTACAAACAATCAGTTAACCTTCGTGTAATGGTGTAAAAGTATTTTCCTTCATGCTTGGAGATATTCTCGTAAATGAAGTCACAAAAGTTAAAGTTATGGTTAACATGAGGGGCAGGGCTAAGATTGGCATTCCTTCTTAAACCCAAACACATCCTTCTTCACATTTAATTCTTGTGTAGAATGTACAAATGTCACTTCGAGTCAAACTGGGACTTTTGATTGCGCAGAATAACAGAACAGAAATTCTTGATAGGCTGAAGCATTAAGAGTTCATTTCCATAGAACTAAGGGCCGGAGCCCAACTCCTGAAAAAAACAAAAACACATCATAATACCACCTCCACCAAACTTTATACTTGGAAGAATGCAGTTAGACAAGTATCGTTCTCCTCGCAACCACCAAACCCAGACTGGTCCATCATATTGCTAGACAGAGAAGAATGATTTGTCACTCCAGATATCATGTTTCCACTGCTCTAGAGTCCAGTGTTGGTGCTCTACACCACTGCGTTCGATGCTTTGCATTGCACTTGGTGATGTAAGGCTTGGATGCAGCTGCTCGGCTATAGAAACCCATCCCATGAAGCTCTCTACACACTGTTCTTGAGCTAATCTGTGCACTATGAGTCTCGGCATTGGTTTTTTTATGTGGCCTACCACTTCGTGGCTGTCGTTCCCAATCAGTTCCACTTTGTTATAACACCACTAACAGTTGATTGTGTAATATTTAGTAGCGAGGAAATTTCACAACTGGACTTATTGCACAGGTGGCTTCCTATCACTGTACCACGCTGGAATTCAGTGAGCTCCTGAGAGCGAGCAACCCATTCTTTCATAAATTTTTTTTGAAGCTGTCTGCATGCCTAGGTGCTTGATTTTATTCACCTGTAACCATGGAAAGGATTGGAATACTTGAATTCAATGATTTGGATGGGGGAGTGAATACCTTTGGCAATATATATATTTTCTTATTTGTGTGTTTTTTTATTTAACATAACGTCTATCATCCCTCATAAGGTTGTGCAACCTTGAAAGAAACAACGTTCCCGCTTTCTTTCTGCCTCTGTCACTGTCTCTATGATGGAGTGTTATTCTGTCCTTTCTCACACACAGGGACAGTTCTAATGAGGCCCGTCTCTACAGCTCCATGTACACAGTCAGAGCTGTCACATTAGCATGCACTTCACCCTCTTAAACGCCGCATCAAATACCTGCCATTGAAGTGGTCTCCAAGGACCGTGACGACCCGCCGTCACTACATGTGTGCTATGTCCTCATGAAATAAAAAATACAAAATCAGTCGAAATCTTGAGTAAAGTGTCAGTCCTGGGGGATTAGTTTTCTCTCGAATGCTCTCGGACATTAAATTACTTTACTTAAGTATAAAAAAAAATCTTCACTTTATTCAATATTATGTTTAGTAAATATGTAGTGAATTATTTTTTCTAACTGGTTTAAGGTTAAGAAAAAAAAGATTTATAATAATACGCATAAAAAAAAAACAAGTTTGAAAACGAGTCATTTGGAAGTCGACTCATAGACGATTTCGTTTCCTCCAAACAACTCAGTAAAAACAAACAGAATTCACATCCCTATTAAGAATCTTGAGACCCCAGTAATGTTGGTAATGTTAGGTGCTGAAATATATCAAATGCAGGTTTATGGGTCGAATATGATGCTGGGAATCCTGCGATGCAATTGGACAAAAGTAGCTTGCATTATGAGTGGGGCTCACGTTGTTGTCACACATATTTAACACGATATCATGTAAAATTATAACAGAATAAATTAATTCTCATCTTGTCAAACTCTAAACCAATCTAAATGTAACAATAAACGGCTGATATGCTCTTCTCGACTATTTGTCCTCTACATTCCGCCTTCTCGTCCTCTTATCCCGTCCCTTAATTAGATTTTCGTCCAGACGCCTCTGTTTAGTTATGAGGCCGGCATCTCCCGCTTGGCTCGCTCTCTCCAAACCGCTGAACGCCGGCTGCATACTACGCCTCCAGTCGAAGAAATCAATTCTCATTTAATCCCGGTCTTGACGATCTGCAAGGTCAGGACGTCCTGCAGGACGAGCCAGGAAAGACACCCCTGACTGGAATGACAGAAAGATATAAACATCCCTAATGGGTCAAAGGTTCTAAAACCATTCTGCGTGGAAAGAAAAAAGAAACGACACAATCTAGACGCACCTGGGATTCGTTTCCATTTTTGCGGCGATATTGATTAAGCAGGGGAATGCTTGTGATTAAAAATTTGCAATTGTGATTCATGGACGTCCAGACAGACACCGAGTCAACGTTTTTAATGGGCAAATGGTTGTGTGTGAGATAAAGGGAGAAGAAAAAAATGAGGTTATGGTAATATATGAGGAGCCATCTGGACCTGAGAAATGACCTACGAGCATGAAATATTAGTTTTGGAACCAGGAGAGCTGTTAGAAAGAGTAATGAACAGGATTCTATTGCAAATCAATGGCGCAAGTTACGACCAGCGACCCAAAGACTGTACTTTATAAAAAGTCTATCACATACACTGTGAGCCATCTAATACACCCATTTCTTCCAGCAGTCTGGTCTATCTGCATTATTGAACTTTGATACTGTATCCTATTTTTTTTTGCTGTCACAGGTCTGCATAGTGGCCTATCAGTGAAAGGTCAGATAGAAAGTTTAACAATGTATTTTTTTTTTTATCTCATCCCCACCCCAAAGCTATACGCATTTTTAATGCAGGAAATAAAAGCATGCACCTGGTGGTCATTAGTCCTGGAATCAGATCAGTCATCCACACCAGCGCTTTTCAGGGATGCGGCACAAACACACGTTTGATAACGAGTTTATGAACCGAGCAAAAGCACTTATAAATCAAAGCTGGTGGTGGACCGCAACTTCACTGTTAAGCAGTTTTATAATAGATTTAATTATAGATGCACCATGGGCCCAAAATATCACAGCTTGAATTAGGTTTTGATATTGAATGAAATAAATATACTCATGGAATCCTTGCAGATCTTCCACAAAATGATTTGCATTATGGTTATGTATCTAGGACCCTGGTACTATATTTAGGCATTTGGCAGATGCCCTTATATTTCATTATACATGTGTGCAGCTCTTGCTCAGGGGTCCAACAGGGACAATTTGACAGTTGTGGGATTTGAACCTGGGACCTTCCAAATTGTAGTCCAATGCTTAAACCACTGAGCTATCCCAGACCCTGGGTACTAGATACCCTGTGTTCTCTTGTCGAAATTGTCCAGAACTCAATGTGTCCATAGCCCAATTATACATGAAATGACGAAAGAGATAATGGATGTCAGCGAAAAAAAATAAAAACCACACATTCGAGTTTACCCATGCTAACAATCATCTTGTTGTGTTTCACTATCTACAAAGCTAACTAGTTTCAGGGACACGGCTGAATCCCATGTCCCTGTCTATCCCCTGATCAAGGGAACTACTTTGCGAGTGTAACAATGGATTCAACACCCTACATAATGTAGTACATTAGCTTCATCATATTTTCATTAATAGATTTTTAAAGAATTTATTTGCAAATTATGGTGAAAAATAAGTATTTGGTCAATAACAACATTTCATCTCAATACTTTGTTACAGTATATCCCCTCTGATGGCAATGACGGCTAGGGATGGGAATCGAAAACCGGTTCTTGTTGAGAACCGGTTCCCAGTGTTTCAATTCCTCGGAATCGTTTGCAAA
>JAQMYJ010000013.1:2056204-2071633 GCA_030014305.1 Clarias laeviceps | reverse complement strand
TTTATACTGATAACAGATGCCATTAATACAGGTAACGAGTGGAGGACAGAGGAGCCTCTTAAAGAAGAAGTTACAGGACTGTGAGAGCCAGAAATCTTGCTTGTTTGTAGGTGAACAAATACTTATTTTACTGAGGAATTTACCAATTAATTCATTAAAAATCCTACAATGTGTTTTCTTGAATTTTTTTGCCTCACTGTACTGTATATGGTAAAAAACAAAAACAAAACATTACAATAACTTCTGCAAATTAATATCCTTATAATCTTCTTCACCCAAATAATAACCATTTTCACACTTGTTTTTTTTTTTTAATGAGCTACAAAGTCTACAACAACATGCTCCACATGAAAATAATCATCAGAAGAGAAGCTATCGATTGTTACTATCGATAGGTTACTGTTTTATCAGTTCGACAAAGCATCAGGTAATCGGGTAGGTCATCAAGTAATCTTTCTGCTGTTGTTTGGCTTGGGACATATTTATTAAGCAAAATGCATCATAGACCAACGTTAGGTTGATGTTCTCAGAAATCTAAAATGAGAGAAAACAAGTTTCTGAATACCTTGAGAAATGGGGGTCGGTATGTTTCTGGGAATGGTTGTCGAAGATCTTATTTTAAATTTGTTCCCCTTTGCAAATGTTTCTGGGTAGGCTTTCCACTAGATTGTGGAACATGGCTTTGTGGATTTGTGTTCATTCAGCTACGAGAGCATTAATGAGCTAAGGAGCAGGTGTTGGGATGTTGAGGAGGCTCCAGTTCATCTTGAAGGTGTTAAGTCAATGCTCGAGTTCTTCTATACCAACCTAAACACTCTTCAGGTCTTCAGGGAGGTGGCTTTGTCTACAAGGTACATGCTGGAACAGGATTGGCCCCTTTAGTTTCCATCAAGGGACAACTGTGTGCTTCCAGCTTTGAGGAAGCCCCATATATTGACCTTTTGCAGACACATGACTACCATGATGTCAGCCACAACAGCAGAGGGCAGAAGTAACATCAACCTAACGTTGGTCTATGATGCATTTTGCTTAATAAATATGTCCCAAATATGCTAACAAACATACTCAGTGAAATAGCTATTGCGGAAACTGCGTAGCCGTGGCTTTTCCACGTTATGTGGGACGAGTCTTAAAAGATGCCCGTGTCTGGACAGCGAGATTACACCATAAGCTCCTTGACGTTTTTTGTAATACCAGCCCTGATATTATACACGAACGTGTTGTAGTCGTGTGCTGTCTGTATTACTGCGCGTCCGTTCGCTTCTCCGCGTCTGTCGCTCACGTCCGATATCTCGCCGCAGAGGAAATATGAAACGTATCTAAAATTGCCTAAGTTTACATTCAGAGCTCTTCCACAGCGGCGCAGCTCGAAATGAAACGGGTGTATGATAAGGAGAGGAGGCGTGGGACGAGGAGATAGAGAGCACCAAAGGACGAAAGACAGCGAGTGAAAGAAAGAGAGAGTTATGGGTGATGGTGAGATGGGAACCAGACTGAAGAAAGGGAGGGACGAAGAGAAAGAATTAGAGAAAGGGAGTCTGTAATGGTCCATCAGAATGACCTCATTGGTTCAGCAAGCACAGGAGGACAAGTCACTTTGGAAAGAGAGAGAAAGAGAGATTCCAGAATGATGATTGAAAACCTTAGCTTTAGCGCAAACACTGAGCTCGTTACTACACAAAATGTCAATCAATATGTTTTCATGTGGCGAAAAGGAACCTTTACATGAACCAAGGAACTTTTTAGGAACCTGGAAACTAAACCTGGAAACTAAACCAGATTTTCGAAATTGCAGTAATGGGAACTCTTAGGTTCTCGTAAACCAGAAAATCAGGAGGCATTTTTGGAACTTGTCTGGAACTGTCTAGCATCAAACAAACCTGCTCCAAAATGTGAACTCACTGTGTGTGTGTGTGTGTGTGTGTGTGTGTGTGTAAAATAAGTGTGACCTTGTTGGTTCAATAAGCTAAGGAGGATGAGTGGAAGAAAACTAATAATAATTCATATTCTTCATTTACAGCAGTACAGTAAGTCACCTGCTCTCTTTCTCTCTCTCTCTCTCTCTCTCTCTTTCCCTCTATCCCACCTATGTCTTCCTCCAGTGTATATTACTTTGTCCTTACTCAAAGGGTACAAGCAATGTGTGTGTGTGTGTGCATGTGTGTTCCAAGCAAAACATCATCGTTTATTACACCCAAATAATAACCATCATTTCGTCAGAGATGGAGATCCAGAACGACAACGTGAGGAAAGGAAGCGAGTCAAGACGTGAGACAGGAAGTGATGAGAAAAAAAGGGGTTTTATTTTAAAAGAAGGTAACAGGATGAAATATAAATGAGACATGTGACTAGCCTCCTGACCAATCAGAATATAGCATTCAGTATCACATGGTTAATGATTCTACTTGATATTGCTGCAGAAATGGTGACTGTCACTCTAGCCATTACTCTGGGGAATACATCAAGATCAGAAGTTGTTTTTAATATGTGCTGCATGTACGCTAGCACTCGAATGCTAGCACACCAAATGTCGCTCTATTCAGCACTGGCATTTTGCTATCAGTGAAAAAAAAATAGCCTGCTAATAGTCTGAATTCTAATCATCACGCTAAAAAGTGCTTCAGCTTTTCTCATTCGTTGTTCATTTTTCCTGTTCCATATCCATCTAACTGTTATGACTGCACCTCTAATGCTGGCTTTAATATCGTCATTTGTGCACTAGACACTCGCCCAGAGTGTATACAGTGGTATATGGGTTCAATTTATGGGCAGAATGCTGAGTGCAATGCATGATGGGTGCCATATCAATAAAAATTTATTGCTTTTACTGTGCTCGGAGATTGCAAACAGGAGCTGATCTTCCCGGGCTGCTCTGGTTTCTTCAGTATGGGTCAAACCTCATATACTGATATTTACTGAATGTACAGTATAATAGCTGAATATCTATGTTTGTTAATATGACAAGGTTCTGACCTTTATCCTGTTTCATGTTTGGAGAATGTCATGGAAAAACACAGTAATATAAGCTTGTTTACTAGAAGATTTTAACATGGGCTGAAGGATTCCAGAAGCATTGGGACATGGTGATGGAACTTTTGGGAATATAGTGACCTGACATCTTAAGACCTTGTGTAGCCTATATAGGGATCTGAAAACTTAAGGACCATGGAATGAAGGGGACACAGGGGACATAGAACCCTGTTTGTAACATACAGTAGGTTTAATCTTGTATCTAAAAAAAAATCCAAGGAAGAACATGTAATGAATTAGGTTTAAATCAGAGCCCTAAGACAGTTCCCTCCACACTTATGTTCCTCACCCATGACCTGTTCATGGTTCCCAACACAATAATCAAGTTTGTACATGACACCACAAAAGTACAGAGAGAAGATTCAGACCCTGGTGGTATTTTGTGAGGACAGTACTTGGGAGCTCAACACCAAGAAAGTGAAGAAAGCTTGTTGTGGATTTCAAAATTTGGAGATCACACTCAAGCATTGATACGCAACAATGGAGCGGCTGTTGAATGTGTACCCAGCTTTGAGTTCCATATCTGAGTTTGCATCTCTAAGGACCTCTCCTGGTTCCTGGACACCACCATATTAGTTAAAAAAAAAACATTCAAATTCGGGCAAGACTTTATCAAAAAGCCCATTTGGGGTCCAGGATACTGGTGGACTTGTTCCTTTGACAGCATCTTCAACAATCGCATCTCAATGTGCTATGGCATGGGAAGCCAATCCAATATGACTTTTCTCAGAAATCTAAAATGAGAGAAAACAAGTTTCTGAATACCTTGAGAAATGGGGTTCGGTATGTTTCTGGGAATGGTTGTCGAAGATCTTATTTTAAATTTGTTCCCCTTTGCAAATGTTTCTGGGTAGGCTTTCCACTAGATTGTGGAACATGGCTTTGTGGATTTGTGTTCATTCAGCTATGAGAGCATTAATGAGCTAAGGAGCAGGTGTTTCCGCAATAGCTATTTCACTGTGTATGTTCGTTAGCAAAAACATTTCACGGCCAAGTCTAAATTTCTAAGAACCAATCGAGACATGATCGCAAAATACTGTAGATGTTTATTTGCCTAGCTGTAGGTTAGCTGTTTTAGTTGAATTCTCAAATCAGACAGAGGCGAGTCAGAAACAGCAACAGAACTAAAGCATAATATTCCCAGTGTCAGCTCTTTATTCCCAGATTCTCTACTGTCAGCTATTTATGTTTTTTTTCTCGCTTTTTTTGGTTATGTGACATGCTGTGATTTGTTGAATTTTCGAATCGGATTGGCATTTATACTAAACATGAACAAACAAACGTTGTCTGTAAAAAGAGGTTTATGTCAAACCTATGGAAGGAGTCTCCAGTGTCAACTCTTTATTTGTGCTTTTAGCAAAGTTTTTTTTTCCAATCGGTGGTGTCATCAGGAATGACTTTGGCGAGTCTCATGACTTGCTTGAGTTGGTCAAGCCACCATTTTTGGCCCATCCGTGAGGCCGGCATGCGCCTCACTAAGGCATAGGGCCATCTTGGCCACTGACTATTTGCCACCATGCATGCCATCTCCATACCTTTCGCACCTCTTACTGTAGGTCCTGTCCACATCGTTGGGTATTTTTAAAAAATGAGATTTTTCTCTGTGTTTTGTTCTTTCATCCACATGCAAACAAAGTTTAAGATAATTTAAAACTGCGCTTTTGGAAAACTCCTTAAAAAGTGAAGATTTTCCAAAACTCAGGGATTTCGGCTTGTTGTAACGTTACCTTGTGCCATTGTCTATGTGCTAGTCTCCTTGATTGGACGTCAGATTTGTTTATGAGGATATTTTGTGCAATATCGGTCTTACGTAAACTAGTGACTGTGTTAACGTTGCTTACTGGACTTTTTACATACGTGCACAAATTACTTGCATCTTAACTTCATTAAGTTACGTTAATGAACAGAGGTGCCTGAATGTACTACAAAGCTCACAGCTGCTACATATAAAACTCTAACGACTCAGACCACACAGACAGCGACAGCGATTTTGGATGAGACCCGGTCGGACTTCTACATGGTGGAACCAGTAATGGCGTTTTGTCTAGGCTTCTGATTGGCCCCGTGGTGATTAGAGACGCTCCTAACAGCACTTAACAGGGCATTTTGCGCTTTCATGTGGACAAAGATATTTTGTAACATGTAGGTTGTATCATTTAGGTTAACCTTTCGCATGCAGAAAGAACTATAATTGGATAATTCATTTACACACACACACACACACAATACTGTATATTCCTTAAAATATTAAATGCGTAATCATTTTGTAAAATTACGCTATGATATATAAGAAAGAAGTATTCAATTGTACCATTATCATAAAATTGCTTCATTGCAACATCATGGTGTTGATTATTTTCCCATAACAGCATGACCTCATTTGTTTTATACCTTAAATATCTTATGATTAAATGTATCCTACTGTCTAGGGTAGCTAGTGTTAGTTTAACTTGTTAAAACCTAAAAAGCTAGCTAGGGTCTGAACAAAAGTTGTTTCAGACTAGCGCGGTGCCCCAATTCCAGTTGAGCGCAAGCTCAGGTTCTCCGCCTCTCTCGTTCTCAGTCTATCTTCTTCCCGCCTCATTTGCATAGTAACAATGTGAAGATATGCGACGTATTGCTGTATTTAAATGAGGTGGCGTGTTTATTCATGAGATCCCGAGCAGAAGCCGAATGCAATCTGATCTCACACGAGATGTTCGGATTAGCCGCAGGCAAAGACGCGTTATTTCATAATAACCAAACCGGCTTGTCAGATTTAATCATGTTTCTGCGACTGACAACGAGGCTTCTGCTTTTGTGGAATAAAAGATGAAAAAAAAAAAATCTATTTATCCAGGTTTAAAAGTGCGAAAAACTGGCACGAGTGCTTTACAGTACGGTTTCTTAAAACAGCAAAGGTTTAACCACCCCCATGGCCAAGTGACATTTTATTGATTTTTGAAGTATAAAAAAGTGAAGATGAATTCTACAGCAAACTTTTCTTTTTTTTTTAACTGTGAATTTAATACATAGTCGCTTTATTTTTGAACTCATCAGGGATTAATTGGTTCATCAGAACTCATTATTTGGGTCATAAGTCCTCATTAGGAAAAGCAATTCCGAACTGGAATGCATTCTCCGATCTTTATCGAACAACCCTGCCCCAAATGAAGCTAATTACGAATGAAAAATTAATTACAGAGCATCAGAAGAATCTAAAAATATAATTTCTACTTTCCAAAATGTCATTAAGAAACTGAAAGCAAAGCAAAATCCCCGTACCAAACTAAAGACCTGGAAGAGGAGACCTTTAAGATCAGAATGGATTGCTTGTTTGCATGGTAAAGTCATCAGCAGCCAGTCGTACCTGCGACCTCGTCAAGTCAACATTTCCTAGCATGCACAACAACTTCTAGATGATCCGGATGCATTTTGTAAAACTTTTCAATTTGTCAAACTAAGATCCAGGATTAGCATGTGTTTCACGATGTGTAAAAGAACCAGATCCAGGTTTCACACTAGCCGTGTGTATGTTTGTGCAGAGATTACTGGATATAAGCCACATCTGGGATGGCTGACTGAGTTAACAATTTCGAGGGTGTGAGCCCACCTGCTGGCGTCCCCTTTCTGCCGGCGTAATTACACACCACACACCTGCAAACCACACACTTTATCACGCCAAGGGCTAGCATTTTCTAACGCCGGAGATAAAAAAAAAAAATGAGAACTTACAAAACTTGTGTCTTGTGCTGTGACTCGTTTTGCGCTACATTGCCATTTTTAAAAGTAGCAGCACACATACAGTATATGCAGAGAAGAAACAGAAACTAAGTAACGGTAATTTCGGTAGAGTGTAGAGTTCGCTTTCTTAAAGTTACAGTTTTGACTGTGGCTGTTAAGCACTGACACTGGAGCCTCCTTTCGTAATTGTTAAGAAAAAAGTCAAACCTCACTATATCAATACAATACAAGTCCCTCTGAACGAGCTGTTACCATAGAAACAATAACACATTAGTGCTTAACAAGACAGTATAAACCTCTGGCTACATTACTTCAGATAGTGGATCCATGACCATGTGACCACGTGAGGTCATTACCGTTACAAAGCCAACATTAAAAATGAAGCTATTTCTGTTTATCGTTTGGTGACAGAATCATTTATAGTTTATAGTTTCTCCTTCAATAAACCTTATCACAAAGCGCGCCCACGCACCCTCCAGACCATAATGCTCTCCTTAAACAAAGTCTGTCCTTTTGCATTAAAATGCAGTGATCCGTGAAAGTTATCACTGTCGCGCTCTCTGAGACGGGCTTATCAGATTTACGGGTGTGGAAGATGCGTCGTTTGAGGGGATATAAAGCTTCAGGTAAGACATCATCATCATCATCATCATCATCATCATCAGGGACGTCTGTCTTCTCCTGTGTGGGGACACTTCTTCTGTCTCGCTGCTTCACACTTTCTGTCTGTCTCTCTCTTTTCTCGCATATGTTCTAAGTCATAATGATATCCTTTATGCCAGTCATAGTTAAAAAAATAAATAATAATAAAACTAGTCACCTGAAGTGGGTGTAATCAATTGGGCTTGAAAGAAACTTGGAAAATTTCTACATACGAAAAGGAAATTTGCAATGGAATAATCTTATAGATACTAAATACTTGGCTAAATCCAACCCTGAGCTCTAAACTACCAAAGACACTATATAATAGATACTAAGGTGGCATGGAGGTGTAGTGGTCAGCACTGTGACCTTGCACCTCCAGGGTTGAGAGTTCAATTCGCCCCTCTGGTCTGTCTACGTTGAGGTTGTATGTTCTCTCCGTGCCTGGTGGATTTCCTCTGGTTTCCCCCCACAGTCCAAAGACATGCAGATTAGGTTAACTAGCATTCCCAAATTGCCCGTAGTGTGTGTGTGTGTGTGTGTGTATGTGTACGTGTGCCCTACAAGGATTGGTAACCTGTCCATGGTGTACCCTGCCTAGTGCCCCTAAGTCTCCTGGTTCTATGCTATGCGTTTACCCTGTACAGAAGATAAAGCTGTATAGAAGATGAATAAATTAATAATATATACTAAACCCTTGAAGTAGATATTAGGAACAAAATAACTTACACCCCTTATATACTATCTTTTCCAAAATTTTCAATGTCCTTTTAACAAATAACACATATTAGATCGCGAGATTCTCCGCGCAGTCACGCTCCAAGACAAAAGCCGAATGCTTAGCGTGGGCACCTCGCGGCTACACGCCATGCACATTGTTTCCTAATAAAGAGCTCAGGGAAGAATCGCAGTGACTCGAATAAAGAATGTAGTCCCTGAGACAGAGTTTTGGAGGTTTAAAGAATCACACTGAGAACCCGCGCCGCAACAGCTTGCGTATGATGATGAAAAGAGGGCTGCTTGTCAGAGGAGATGGTGAAACTGACAGCGATTTGAGTTTAACACATGGGACGGCACTCAGGTTTCACTCTGGAAGCTGATCAGAAACACCTGGTGGGAATATTTGTGGCTCCTTGCATTTGAAGTCGCTTCAGGTCGCTCAAAAGTAAATAATCTGTCGGAACTATTACGGAAGAAGAAGAAGAAAAAGAAAAAGTTGTGCTTCTTCCTCCAGCTCAGTTTGGGTAAATTTTCTCATGTTTTTTAATTTTTTTATTTTTATAAATCCCACCTTCTGCGTTATGAACGGTTGAAAGAATTCCGTCTGGTCAGTGATTGGTTGGATGCGTTTTGGACTATGTGGACAATGGCTGTAAAATTAGTGCCCCCTGGGGTTTTGGCGGCTCAGGCAAATGCTGTAAGGGTCTGGGGATTGTTGATCAGTGGGTTGGGGGTTCGAGACCTGCCACTGCCAGGTTGCCACTGTTGGGCTGTTGGGCAAGGGACTTAACCTGATGCCCGTACAAACTTCACAAGGGGAAGCAGGGCCCAGAGGATGTAGAATGGGGTAGAGTGGACAATGAAAAGGTGGCGCAAGACTGGGATACCTGGAAAGTTGACTAAGTTCTAAAAAAAATGTAAATGAATCAGTGCTCCTTTAACCTTCATCCTCAGTTGCCCGATTTCCTCCCTCTCCTTCTTTTTAAAGTTTCCTTACCTTTTGCTTTTTGTTTTTTCATCTTTCTTTTCACTGAAATGAGTCTCAGGTTAAGTGCGGCTCTTATCCACTTGTATAAAACGATCTGCTTTTCAGAGAGCTTCGGTTTCTTTCTTTCTTTATTTTTGTCTCCCTAGTGCGATTGCTTTCATCCCAAGACTGCAGGTTTGTTTGGAAGAACAAAAACAAGATGTCTGGATACTCGGTGCTCTCCTCTGAGTGTCTAGAGTTTGTACCACATTATCCGGTCTGAACCGGCTTTACAGCATTAAGACGGTACACATACTGTATGTATGAATAAATCATATAAATGTTACATTCATTTTATTTTCTGATATAAACATTCCACAGATATCCAACGAAGCACGTACAATAATAATAGTACAGATATTAGGAGGATGTGTGTGTGTGTGTTTGTGCGTGCGTGCGTGTGTGTGTGTGTGTGCGCATGGTCATTCACAGTCAGCGTTTTGACAGTCCGTCATCACAACCCACTTCCAGCAGAGAGAGAGAGTGTTTAAAGTGAGTGTAGAACAGTGCCTGCTGTACAGAACATCTCCAGGCCAATTAACCAGATGCACTCTCTCTCTCACACACACACACACACACATACACACACACACCAAACACAAAGCTTTATCTAGACTGGCACAAGAGAGAAATAGACTTTCAGGTGTGGAATTAAACCACAGCTTTTTGAGAAAGAGAGAGAGAGAGAGATGAGGAGATGGACGAAGTGAGTCCAATTAGAAGAAAGACAGAAGGAGAAAGTGATGATGGAAATGGAGTAAAAGACAATCCAAGATACAGATTTTAATCCCCTGATATTCTGTCCATCTCCTTCTCTGTCTCACTCTCTCTCCATTTTTCTCCTGCATCTCTTTCACCCTCACATTCATTTCGTCTCTTCTCCGTTATTTGTTCTCCACTTTTCTCCATTTTATCTTCTTTTTTTATTCTCCTGTTCATCCTCCAACACTTTTTTCTCCCTCTCATCCCTTTTATCTCTTCTGCTTATCATTTTTTCCATCCTTTTCATTCTCTCCATCACGTTTTCCCTTTTTTTTTTCTCTTCCTTGTCTTCTCCCCTGATTCTCTCTCTCTCTCTCATTCACCACCTTTACTCTTTATTCTCTCTATTTCTTTCAGTCATTTTCTCCCACTCACTCTGTCTTTTGCTTCACTTTTTGCCCATGTCTTTTTCTCTCTCTCATTCTCTCTCAATCCCTCTCATTCTCTCTTCCTTTCTCATTCTTTCCATCTTCTTCACCTTCTCGTTCTCTCTCGTCACTTTCCAGTTATCTTTTTTCTCTCTCTTCTCCCATGTCTTTCTCTTTCTTTCTCGATCACTCTCTTCTTCCCAACTCCCCATCACACTTTTTTTTAATCTCTTACTCTCTTTAGTTATTTCTTTCTCTCTTCAGCTCTCACCACAAATTCTTCATCTTTCTGATGCTCTCTCTCTCTCTCTCTCCATTTCTTTCTCTCTCTTGGTTTTGTCTTTTTATTGAAATGCACAATTAAGTTTGTTGTAATGTTAAAGCTCAGAATTTTATAACACACACACACACACACACACGTGCTTGCTGTGGAGAGAGGGAAAAGTGGAAAAGGGAGCACGGAAGATAAGATTGGACCACGTCCCAGGTTAAAAAGAAAGAATAAATGAAAGACTTGTTGATAGCCGGGGATCTATTAATAATTTAGCCGGGTTGTGTTAACACAGTCGGAGTGTTCGGGGAAAGCGGCCAAGCTGGTTTGAAGGCTATTATAGCAGCATCGGAGAGAGGATTAGTGAAGCAGAGAGAGAGAACGACAGAGAGAGAGAGAGAGAGAGAGAGTGATGGATGAACGTATAGGGAACGAATACGGTGCTTTGGTCGTCCATCTTGCTAAATGTGACATGCTGGCACAATGGGGTATAACTCACTTGTTATGGCTCCACACACACACACACACACACACACACACACACACACTGCGAGCTTATCGGCCAGGTGGATGGTGGTTAGAGAATGATAGAAAGAGAAAAGTAGTGTGTGTTTGGGATTGTGTGTGTGTGTGTGTGTGTGTGTGTGTGCTGGAGTACTGAAGTTCTTCACACTTTTTTTTTTCCGTCCTATAGACATTTCTTTTTTCCACTTGTCAACCCGAGGACATTTTACTGTCCTTCCTGTACACGTGTTAATTCACGGGAATTTCCTGATTTAAATAAATAAATAATTTAAATAATTATATAAATAAATAATTTAAAAAATGTAGATAAATAATTAAATAAATAAATTTATAATAATTAATAATAAATAAAAAAAAAACAGCATTGTCTGGGTCTCATGCAGGACGTGCGGTGGCACAACATATGATGTCATCATTCCTGAATTCTTGGAAACGTCCAAAATGTTTGAATAAGAGAACTTTAAAGAGCACCTATTATGCAAAGTTCACTTTTTAGTCGTGGTTACACATTCAGTTGGATCTCCAGTATGTGTGTGTGTGTGTGTGTGTGTGTGTTTCACTCACTCACCGTTTACACATATAAAAAACTATTATTTTTATGACTATATTAACATACATGCTTTTTCCTGTATACAGAGTCACGAGGGGCCAGGAGTTTATCCCAGGAGACTTAGGGAACAGATCACACACACACACACACACCCTCATTCACATGCACTACGGGCAATTTGGGAACCCCAATTAGCCTAATCTGCATGTCTTTGGACTGTGGGAGGAAACCAGGGACCCAGAGGAAACCCACCAAGCACAGGGAGAACATGCAAACTCCACTGAATCTGGGAATCAAACCTGGACCCTGGAGGTGCAAGGCGTCAGTGCTAATCACTATGCCATGTGTGTGTGTGTGTGTGTGTGTGTTTATGAAGGAAGAAAAAAAAAACATACCCTTTGTTTTGTCCTTTCTTTACTATTGTATTGACTGGGGTTCAAAGAAGCAAACTACTGTATTATATGACCTTATATAAGAAATCCCACATCTTGTTGCTCAACTCTGCTGTTCTATGGAGGAGGAGTGAAAGTTTGAAAAATGAGGGGTATTTCAGCTGGTGTAAGTACTAATACACACACTTTAGAACTCTGAGATGTGTGTTAACTTGTTAATGGAATGCTAAAATACAGGACCTTAAAACAACTCCCGTAAATTAACAGAATTTCGCCAAAGTAAAATACACATTCAACATGAATTTTCCGTTTGAACTCTGCAAAGATCTGAACCCCCTTAGCGACGTTCCTAACACTCTGAAGATTGAAATAGGAACATAGATATCTCCAGGCACCCGGGAACCTCTAAATCTTTATCTACACTCTTAAAATCTTTATGGGTTCTTCGGTTAAACCAAATTGTTCTGTTTCAAGTTCTGTTTTTCTTTAAACTACTGCTTAGCACATCCTTCTTAATTATTAGAACCTGTCAGAAGTTTATAAACAAAAAAAAAGGTAAAAAAAAAAAAAAAAAGATGTTTTTTAAAAAGTTTTTTTCCCCCAATAGATAGAATCCTTAAGGGTTCCTCAAGAACATTGCTTCCCAACCCTGGTCCTGGAGATCCCCTAGTGTTTTTCCTACTCTAAAACACTTCAGGTGGTTCAGGACTAGGGTTGAGAACCTGTGCACAAAAAGGAGAACCAAAGAACACCTTTAAATTCTACACTGTAATAAACATTCTAGTTTTTCCACCCTATTTAACGGTGAGAAATCCTAGGGCTTGTAAGTGACAGTGAAGGACCTTCTCTGGAGGTCCTCTCAACATCGTGAGACATTTCCCATGGCAGATTCATGCCTGAAGATATCTCCAGGCCATATGGTCATGTCAGCCTGGTGCCATGTTTGTGTGAATCACACATAGTCTTATAATGTCTGGGTTTTTCTCAAAATTCAACAAGTCTTAGTGCTAAAAATAGATGGTTCTCTTGTGGCCTGACAACCTTTGCATATCCAGTATCCACCTCCTCAAAGAACCAGCGCATGTGTGTGTGTGTGTGTGTGTGTGTGTTACAAATTCATAATTATTGTTCATTATTTGTTTCTGTTGGTTTAATTAGAATTTTTAAAGTTTTTACGGTCAGAATTCTCCATCCTGGTATTCAAGATGCACAAAATGTCCAGGGCCGTTTTTTTCCCTTCCTTACCTGCCATGTCCGTGTTGAGCCGTGTGTTTTCTTTCACACCATTTCAGAATATTTACTCCCTCAGAGAATCCGTGGACAAACACACCGACATATTTTAATCTGTAATTAATTCATTAATCATGAATATGGATATGAGTATGAGATATAGCCGTCTAATTATCATGTATTTCAGACGGTGTTGATGACTGCAACACACATACACATATATAAGCAGTGGTATATATATTTAAATTAACACACGCACAAACACATGGTACAAACTGCAAGCTAACAATCTTAGCTCTTTCTAATAGAGTGCAAGGCAGTTCAAACAGTCCAGAAAATGCATAATTCACATTATTTATTCTGATTTAATCTTTCTGCTGGCGAAAACAGCCTGCACTGTGTGTGTGTGTGTGTGTGTATGTGTGTGTGTGTATACGCACAGCCGGGGTTAGAACTGCAGATGACAGATTGTACAATCAGCAGTAGCTCCACTATTAAGCAACATTAAAAAGGCATTGAGGCTCTGGGCAGAAAGTGCTCATGCAATAAATACAGTGGTTTTGTAATGAAGCCAGAAATTTCCAATATTCAGATGTTTCGCTCTTTTCATTATAACGTTCAGAAATGGCGCGAACGAGAAAAAAATTAAAGCCAGCGGGTGTTTCTCTGATTCTGTCTCTCTGAGCTCAGGCCAGTGCCAGATTTCCACCCATAATTCTCTCCTGTCCTTTTAAGTAAACTACATGCTAACGTTTAAAGTCTCTCTTGATTTGGAACTAGTACTGACTTACCAACACCTCAGAGGTAAATACTGATCCGATCCTCAGAAATGTTTCCTCTCGCTTTCTCCATCTGTGAGACTTTTCTTTGTAAAAGATCCAATAGCTACATGCTAGCGCCAAATCATAATTTCACATTTCAAGGTTATTAATAATCTATCAATATAGCTGAGGTAAAAGTTTGACATTCCTTTTACTTCGCCCTAATGAAAGATAGGAAATCTACTCACGCTACTTATGCTAATTCATAATTTACTCATACAAAGGCTTTAATTAGTAATTTGTCAACATAACCGGGGTACTGTAAATGCTTATTGTTCTAGATAACTTTCTATAATTTCCACTGTCACCCATCTTTTGCATCATCCATATGAAAGACTAAGATGCTACCTGATAGCTAGCTATATCATATTAATAATTTATCAACACATTATATATAAATGGGATATAAAAGCTATTTACTAACTAGCTAATTTTATTATTACTAGCTAATTTTAGCTAGGCTTTTATTAGTAACTTTTTATTAGTATCCACCGTTGACGGGTAAAGAGTTTGTAGGAATAGTTATAAGGTTAAAGAGTGATGAGTATGACCACACCCACCTCAAGGGTAAAACGCCAAATATAATACAACTCAACATTTTGATTGGATTTTGGTTCTGCTTAAACTTCAGGCAAATACCTACAGTATGTACTGCCAAAGTTTCATTAAATTCTGTAAAGCCAATTTTGCTTGATGCTGAGACTATATCGGCTTGACTGAAATACAGACATACAGACAGACAAACACACGGACAGACATACAGACAGAATTTTTACTGAGACCCTTTTATATAACTTTCTATTGTTTCTACTGTCACCCAGGTTTTGCCTCATCCATATGAAAGACTAAGTAGCTACATGCTATATCATACTGTATTAATGATCTATCAACACATCTGGGATAAATGTGGATCTTCCCACCATTTTACTTTTACTTGGCCTTTTAAAAGAAGTAATAGCTACATGCTAGCTATATCAAATTTTTACTCAAAAAGAACCATTCATTAAAAAAAATGATCAACAATTCTGAGGTAAATGCTCTGGATATAGACCTTTGCACCACTTTTTTACTCTTACTTTGCCCTTTTGAAAGACATACAGTAAAAGCTATTTACTAGCTAGCTGGATCAGAATTTTAATTATACTTTTTTAATTTTCTTTTATTTTTACTGTCATCCAACTTTTGCATCATCCATACGAAAGACAGCTGTATGCTAGCTAACAATATCGAATTAATAATTTATTAACACATCTGAGGTAAATCTTTTAACCTTTCCGATATGATACCTTTTCGTTATCACCCAAATGAGGATGGGTTCCCTGTTGAGTCCGGTTCCTCTCAAGGTTTCTTCCTACTGCCATCTCAGGG
>JAQMYJ010000013.1:2035549-2055437 GCA_030014305.1 Clarias laeviceps | reverse complement strand
TAAACCAAGACTTGTTTGTTTTCCAAGTCAAAATTTATTTAAAATCTTTGCTCGTCTTGCGGAACACTCGCAAACCGCATTACTCACAATCCCAGGTTTCACTGTACTTATGAAATACATAGTAGCTGCATGATACCTAGCTAGATCAAAATTTTTCTATTAACAATTTAACAACACATTTGAGGCAAATGCTAATGTTTCTATATAATGTTGTCTCATTTTCAATTTTACTTATCTACCTGCTAGCTATCTGTATCATATTAATATAATAATATATATATTTTTTATCTGAGCTCAATGTGAATCTTCCTGGTTTTTTGTTTTGTTTTGTTTTGTTTGTTTATTTTATTTTTTTGCATATCAGTGAGCCTTTACTTTGCCTTTATGGAAGATATAAAAGTTATTTGCTAGCTAACTACATCATATTTTCACTCATACAGTCTTTTATTAGCAATTTATCAACACATCTGAATAAAATGATAGTTTTGCCCCAGTTCCATTTTCTCTCAACTTTTTTTATTATCATTATAAAAAAAATATAAAAAAAACTTGCCAACTTCATGCTAGCTAGATAAATTATAATTTTACTCATATGGAGTCTTTTATTAGTAATATACTCAGACATCTGAGGTAAATGATGATGTTATAAGTAATTCTGAGTCAATTTTCACTCTCACTCAGTTTTTGCATCATGCATATAAAAGACAGTACAGCTCCAAGCTAGCTCACTAAACCATATGTTTGCTAATTTTTAACTTTTTATTAGCAATTTAGCAATGCCTTCTAGTTAAATGTTGATTTCCCTCATATGAGGAATGATATAAGAAATTTATCAACATATTTAAGGTAAATACTGTACTAATGTTAGTTCCTGTATTTTCCTCAATGTCAATGAAGTTTTATTTTGCTTTCTAGAATATTTAACGCTGACATGCTACTTAAATGTTAAGTGCCCTAAATGTGGGGTCCTTTATTGGTAATTTTCATCAACACATGTGAAATAACTGTTGATGTTCCTGATGGTTTTTGTCTCAGATCCATTTTTACTGAACCTGTTACCTACTGTACTGTATATAGCTATATCAAAGACTTGTCAGCTACATGCTAGCTAGGTAGGATAATTTACTTGTTCAAAGTAATTTACTTAATCATCTGAGGTAAATGCCCAGTTTTGTCTCATTTTTAATGTCCCTGTGTCTTTATATTACTCATATACAAGACTTAATAGCTACATGCTAGCCAGATACATTGTAATACTATTCATTGGGCTGTTTGTATAAGTAGTTAACCAGCACCTCCGAGGTAAATATTAATGTTTTTATTAATATAGTTTCATTTCCATTGCCACTTAAGGAATACATCAAATATATTTCATGCTAGCTTAATAAACCATTAGCCTTAGTTATTAGCTAGCTCATATAATGTCCATTCAACGTGCTTTAACTACTTTGACCTACTGAAAAACAAACATAATATTTTTCTTTTCCAATTTCATCCATTTTCTCTGAACCACTAACAAGCTCCTCAGCTCGATAAAACCTCTAGGTGGCATTATTTGAATTACTTGAATTATTTTTAATTATTATAACATTTTGCTAATTAAAAAATAAAGGAGATGCTAAACAGGATTCCTTTCTTGTGCTAATAAAATCAAACAACCTGTATGACAGGAGCGTCTATATGCTAGCAGTTAAAGTATTGGAAAAACTTTCGAAGTACAGCCCGAGATGCTCCAGGTTTTCTTTGCGCTTTAATCTGTCAGCCAGTTTTCTACTTCATCTCTGCCACTTTGACTCATTACACATGTGCATGCAGGTCATCAGTTTGCTTTATGGTCTGATGCGGTCTAATTGAATGTAATATCCTCCAGCTAATCACCTCAGATTAATGTCGTTAATCACAAAAAAACTAGTGACATTTAGCTAAACGAGGATGAGCTTTTATAATAAAGGATATATCGCATGAGCAAAGTGATTTACAAGAAGAGGACAGAATAATGACAAAGGCCATAACCAGAACGTTAGCATGATAATATGTAAAATAAAAAGTGTTACCATGTTTAATTGTCTAAAGCTAAAAGATCGAAAAACAAAAATAAATGTAAAAATCAGTTATTTGCTTAGCATGTGTTAACAAAGGTCAAAATATGAACAAAACAGTTCTTAAAGGAAAATAAGTAAATTAATATGTACAACATGTTAACTGAACTTAAAAAGGAGCATTTTGCTAAACAATTTTTAGTGTTTAAATTATGAGATTTTTGCTTAAGAGTTTGTATAAATAAATTTGTAGCATGACATATTACCATGCAGTAAGTCTTTCTAGCTTTTTTGTTTCATACTTCTGTTTATTACATTTTCAGGCCCTGAAATGGGCATCGCTGCTTTAAACTTGGTGTCTTCTGTTAAAAGAGAACTCATGCTGCTTATACAACTTCCTCCAAAAGTGTGTTGAAAAAGGGTTTACAGGTAAAAATGGTAAAAAAAAGGAAAATTTACAATTTTCTTTTAAAATTTTTTTATTTGCCTACTTTAATAAAATTTTTTTCTGATTTGTCTTAATTGATAAAAAAAATGGTGTATGTGATTCTATTGTTTTATTGGCATTTATATTTTGCGTAAAAGTTAAAAAATAACCACCTGGTGATACAGGTCAATAACTTTAAAGACTCCCTCTCTCTCTCTCTCTCTCTCTCTCTCTCCCTTTGTATGTGTGTGTGTGTGTGTGTGTGTGTGTAGCCATCATAATCCTCCTGTGGCTTCAAAACGGATGCCACTGGACCTGCAGTCCTGCTGACCGATGACTTTGTCCCTGAGAGAGTTTCCTTGGTTAAATCGCTCACTATAAACAGATCTCCAGGATTCCCTTTTTATTCCAGGGGCCATTTGGAAAAAGGTCAATCATTCATCATTCCGTATGTCTCTGGGAGATACACGAGGGAGAATTTTACAGATATGGATAGACAATGAGCTCAGAAAGCTAAGATAATCACTGAAATGTTTGTGGTCTTTGCATATCACGTTTTACAGCCCAGAGATCCAGGGTATAATCTGATATTTGACATATTGCTCATTAAAGGTTTTATACTACTCATTGGAAGGTAGTGGGTTCAAGTCCCCAGGGCAGACATTGCTGGAATCATAGAAAATCCGGCAAAAGAAAAACAAATGCAATAATACAACTTAATTTCTGTTAAAACAACACAAGTTTCTTTTGGTTCCAAATACTGTATATGCTGTATGTATGCTAGATGTTTCCAGCCTTGTTCTCTGTTGTATAATTTGTTATTTTTAGGTTAATTTGCAAGTGTTGTTTTCAAACTGTCAGCTATATTTAACTTGTGAGTTTTCCTTGATGTTATGTGTGATGTTGATGAGCTCAGTTGAGCTGAAGTTTTTCAAGCTCACCTTCACTGTCACCGGACATTCACTTTATCTGTCACAATAAATCAGCAGCTACAGCCTAGCTAGCCAAATTATAATTACACCCATACGTAGTCTTTTATCTGCAGTTTAGCCAAACATATGAGGTCAATTTTGATCCTGTTAACAGTTTTGTCTCATTTCTACTGTCACTGAACCTATACTTTGTCTATAAAGATGACTAAACAGTTATATGTTAGCTAGCAAATTGTAATTACTGTCATACCATTTTTTTATTAGCAAGTTTTGTCTCATTTGTACTATCACTGAACCTTTACTTTGTCTGTCAAAATACATTAGCAGCTACAGCCTGGCTACAGCCTAGCTAGCCAAATCGTAATTACACCCATACAGAGCCTTATATTAGCCAAACATATGAGGTGCTTTACTTTACTTTGTCTGCCTAAACGGCTATAAACTAGATACCAAGTTGTAATTAAACTCATTAAACAAAGTCTTTTATTAGAAATGAAGCCAAACATCTGAGGTAAATTTAGATGTTTTTTTTTGTCTCATTTGTACTGTCACTGAAACTTCTGTAAAAGTAAATTAGCAGCTACAGCCTTGATAACTAAATCATAATTAAACTCATTCTGACTTTTTATAGATTAACAATTTAATGAAAAACATGAGGTACATTTTAATGTTTTTTTTATATATAGTTTTGCCTCATTTATATTGCCACTGAACCTTTACTTTGGATGTAAGAATGAATCAACAGCTATATGCAAGATAGCAAATTGCAATTAAGCCCATCTTTTATTAGCAAATTTGCCAAACATCTCATATAAATTTTGATTGCTTTAACAATTTTGCTTCATTTGGTTTCACTTGCACTGTTACTGTAACTTTACTTAAATAAATCATCAGCTTCAGACTAGCATGCCAAATTGCAATTACAGTCATACAGTCTTTTATTAGCAATTTAACAACATTTTTGCAGTGAATTCAAATAATTTTATCAGTTTTGTTTTATACACTGTATTGTCAAAAGTATTCGCTCAACTGTCTTCACATGCATATGAACTTCAGTAACATCCTATTCTTAATTCATATGGTTTAATATGATGTTGGCCCACCCATGGCAGCTATAACAGCTTCCACTCTTCTGGGATGGCTTTCCACAAGGTTTAGGAGTGTGTTTATGGAATTTTTAGACCATTCTATCAGAAGTGCATTTGTGTTGAATGAGAAGGCCTGGCTCGCAGTCTCCGCTCTAATTCATCCCAAAGGTGTTGAGGTCAGGACAGTCAGTGTGAGTTCTTCCACACCAAAGTACTGCACCAGTGCACAAAGCAAGGTCTATAAAGACATGGATTAGCGAGTTTGGTGTGGAAGAACGTGGCTGAGTTGAAGCTGTTATACAGTAGCTGCAAAGTGGGCGGCGCCATATTAAACCCTATAGAGAAAGAATTGTATGTGACTCAAGTTCATATGCATGTGAAGCCAGAAGAGCAAATACTTTTGCCAATATAGTGTATGTACTGTCAATTAACCTTTACTTTGTCTGTACAAATGACTTTACAACTTACACGCAGAGTTTTTTTTAATTAGTGCTTTGCTGTCACATCTAAAGTAAACAATCTTCCTGCAAATTCTCAAACTTTTACTGTCATTGAGCCTTTACATGATGCAAAAAACAATACATAACAGCCCAAAGCTAGCAGTATTATAATTTCATACAAGTATTTTTTCTTAGTAATTAAATAAACATTTAAGAGAAGTATTTATGTTCCTGAAAATTTTGTCTCATTGCATTAATAACTTTCCAGTTTTATAACAGTGGCAGTATTTTAAAAACTGTCTAAATTAGGAATTCACTAATTAAGTTAACATCATGTGTTAAGTAATAAATCTATTTTAAAATGATCTTCATAGAAATATAGTCAATTAGTCATAATAAACAGACAGATCCTGAGCTTTCAAGATAGCTGCCTGCATAAGGCCCAAGTAAATAACTACATGATAAAGTTCAGCCTGTCTTTCTGACCTCCCTGAAGACGTGGGCATGGTCTGAGGTGGATATAACTGAAATAGTTTGGGATTGAGTGAGATTTTGGGTCATGATTTTCAGGATTTTAGCGCCTTGGTTAACCTCCACTGAGGCGAACTACAAAGTGTGAGAAAAGCTTAGCGTATCTCCAAAGCTTTTCCCATAAAGATGTTTAGCATGAGAATTAGACTGGCTCAGCTGCAATAAAAGACTTATGAGGATGAAAAATAAAGAGACGTTCAGGCTGATAGAAAGCTATAGATGCACACACAGACGGGGAGGATTTGTCTGAGCTCGTCTGATTTCCTGAAAACTAATTTTAGCTATTAAACTGAGTAGAGAGAGAGAGAGAGAAAATCAGAGTATGAAATTCAAAATCCACTTGGGCTAATTATTCCCAACTTAGCAGATATGAAATTAATAGTTACTTCAAATTGTCATATAATTTAGCTTCTTAAGAATTTGAAAAATTACTGGGTAAGTTGTGGGTTAAAAGGGTAAATATTAGCAGTGAATAATTGCTAGTCTGGATAGTAAACTGATGAGATAGCTTAGAATACATACTGCATAATCTAGGATCCTTTAAAACGCAATTAACTGTCTAGTTTTTACTTCAATAAAAAGTGGAAAGTTCTTATCATAATTACTATGATTAAAGTCATTGTTAGCAATGTCATTAAAAGAGGGGGTCAGGTACGGTTTACTCACTCGTTGTTTACCACATATTATTGTTTCTAATAAGACTAAGACTAAGTAAGACTAATATTCCTAATTCAGCAATTTTGTAGTCTTATACTGCGGTGATATAATTAAATGGTATTAAAATGTAAATTAATTAGATTAGTAATAAAGGTTGCACGCTTTCTCACACTCTCATGTGGAACTATATTTAAATAGATTTTTTGGGTTGTGGTGGCAAAACTAAAACAAAAGAAAAAAAAAATTCAATGTTTAAAACATTGTCTAGTGGTCTAATAGATCTGATTCAAAAATTAAAAGCAATCTCGTTTACTGGCCAAAATGAGAAAATGCCTTTGTAATCTAGTTTGTATTAAAAACAACATGTTTTGTTTCAGGGGATTGAAGTTCGACTGCCCTGTGGTTTTCATGTTGATGACAAAAATATAAAAGTGACTGCTAATTACAAATTGAGTTAGCAAGCTTCAAAGTAGGAGTGCAATAATACAGTATGTCAACATGAGTGTCTTAGCTATATGCGTAGATATACAGATGGCGAATATATCGTTGATGGTTAGATGGATGGATGGATGGATGAATGGAAGAATTGTGAATAAATGGTTGATGGTGAGTTGGATACTGTAAATAGCTGATACCAGAAGGATGAATGTATGAATGTATGGATGTTTAGGCCAAATGGATGGATGTCTGAATTGATGGATGGATGAATAAGTGGATGGATGGTGAATAAATAGTGGATGGATGGATGGATGGATGGACAGATGGAAGGATGGTAAATAAATAGCTGATGGTTAAAGGATGGACTGAGGGATAGATGGACTGATAGGCCAAATGGATGGATGGATGAATACATGAAATTGTAGGAATAGATAGAGAGATTTATAGATAAATAACTAAGTAATAACTGGATGATTGAAAAAAATGGATGGCTAGATGGAAGGATAGATGCATGGCTGTGGATAATTCAGTAAAAGAAGGACGGGCAGATGTAATTATAGATATGTGCATGAATCGATGAATGGATGGGCTGGCTGGAGGTGATAGAAAGATGGATCAATGGAGGGATGAATAAACAGCCGATCAATAGAAGGAAATTGCATTAGTTTATCATTTCTCCGCCCATTTGCGCACAGGGGGTGTGGTTAATTCCAGCAGCTTGACGTTTCCACTATAATCCTGTGGTACAATAACTGGCACATGACTACACTCTGGACAGATGAACTTTTACAGTTTATCTGAAACACCTAAGAAAGTTTTAATATAAAGACCTTTCCAGTTAGTTTAAGTTTTATTCCAAATTTGTTTTTCCCCCATAAACACTTGATACTTCTTATACCGGGAGTGGAAATGGCGTGTTTGTTAGTTTGAGCGGAAACTAATTACCGAACGTAAACACGGATAATAACAGACACCATGACTGACTGAAACGCAACTAATAGCCTCTGGCGCTCTTTGCAAAGACCTCCATTTGACTTTTAGATGTTTGTTCTGTCGTGTCATCATTATTTTTGGACAGAAAATGCACAGCGATGGCAAAACAGATAAGCCTGTGGAAACCATATGACTCAAGCTTCAACAATAAACTGTGTGTGTGTGTGATTGACCACACACAAGCTAAAACTCAGTCCGTCTGTCTATCATTTTTTGCTGACTGGCTCAAAAAAAAAAAAAAAATCCAGGAGAGAAATAAAAAAAAGGTTTGGCTTTCCATCGATCTCTGTGGGAGAAGAAGAATTTGTGTGTGTGTGTGTGTGTGTGTGTGTGTGTGTGTGTTGGTTTTTGACCTTCTTGTCTCCTCATCACATGAGTGAAAGTTCCCATAGCAATAAATCCTCCCACTAAACTGGTCTAATAGATCTGATTCAAAATTAGAAGCAAACTCGCTTCACTGGCTAAAATTAAAATTAAAGTTTGTATTAAAAACAACATGTTTTGTTTCAGGGGATTGAAATTTGACTGCCCTGTGGAATTCATGTTGATGACAAAAATGTAAAAGTGACTGCTAATTACAAAGCATGGCAGGTACATGGTACAAATAAATTAACAGCAAAAAAAGAGATATAGAATGAAATTAAATACTTACTTTAGTAATAATAATCACGTTAGTATAGTTATTAATTAATTAAACAAAAAAGTATTAGTTAATACTTATAAATGTATATATATATTTTTTATTATTATAGATGGAGAATTAGGTGAGAGCTGTATGAGCAGATGGATGGATGGGCGGATGGATGGATGGGCGGATGGATGGAAAGAAGGAATGAAAGAAGGATGAATGATGGATGAAAAGTTTAGAAGATTATAGATGGATGGATGGATGAATAAACAGGCAGTATCTTAATGAAAGAGATGATTACCTTAGTGATGCCTGACTGAATGAAGGTATGGACAAATTTGTGATGGTGACTGGCTGGGAGGAAGATGAATAATAAAAAAATTATTAAAAAAATCAACACGATGATGACATGACTTCATGAAAACTCATGAAAATCAGCACACAGGTTGGAATCTGCTGCCATTAGGACTTTTTGGAGGTCTAAACCTGCTCAAAAGACACAGGTTGTGTGGTGCGCCAGGTTGGCGATGGCACAGGTGCTTGGGCCCGTTCAGTGTTGCTTGCAACTATATTTATTATTATTACTATTATTATTTTAAAGCCATATGGTAATACAATGCTGATAATACTGTAAATAATATGAAATATTCATAATTTTTTTTTTTACGACTAAACAAATTTTAGTAAATTAACTATGAGGTTTTGAGTTTGTTGTACTCATTCATATTAATCGTTCTTTACTTGCATTATTGAGTAGATTAACTCATACTATTTAATAGCAATTATAATTTTTTTTAGTTGTTGCAAATCAAATAAATAGTTCTTGGTCTTTTGGCTGCTCCCAGCAATGGGTCGCTACAGCAGACAATCCGGTCCACACACAAGCTTGGCAAAGGTTTTACGCCAAATGCCCTTCCTGACAAAACCCTCCTATTTTATCTGGGCTTGACACAGGCACTTCATCCAGTTGTTGGGAATCGAACCCAGGCCTTTCACATGGCAGGCGAAACACCTACTGAGCCACCAGTGCCCTGTTGGGCTGATGACGTCAGACAAAATCGCTAATCTGAAGGATTTTAAGTTGGTGGAACTTAAAGGTGACAGTTACTGTTACTTAAGTACTTACAGATACTTAAAATATCAAATTCGTTCAGCTAACTTGAAAAGTGTCATTTCTACAAATTCATAAATACCAAAAAGGTCTAAATACTCATCAAGGTCTATTAATTTGAACTAATTGTAATTATTAAAGTTAACAGCACTCAATATGTTTAATTACGTTGAGCATCAGGGTTTACAGTGTACTGAACTTCCAGCAGCCTAACACATGATGTCGTTATATCATTTCTGCTATCCGTTATCACCCAGATGAGGACGGGTTCCCAGTTGAGTCCGGTTCCTCTCAAGGTTTCTTTCTATTGCCATCTCAGGGAGTTTTTCCTTGCCACCGTCACCCTCGGCTTGTTCATCAGGGACAATCTCACAATCTCATTATTATCTAAACACATTTCTTTCTCATTCATAATAAAATTTTTTCTTTCCATTTTGTTAAGCTGCTTTGAGACAATGAACATTGTTAAAAGTGCTATATAAATAAAATTGAATTGGATTGAAATCTGTTTAATGAAACAGATTTCTAAAAAAATTAGTTGTTAAAATTTTTTTTTTTTTTTTTTTTTTTTTAAATATTAAGGATGTGAGCATTATATGGATATTTCTTCATATTTTCTTTAAATCACCATAAAATTTCATTAAATGGCTATAAAATAATCTCTAAAAAAATGATAACATTCTCTGCATGAAAGATAACTTTACACACTGAAAAATGTCTTTCTTCTCAAATTACATTATTTTTTTTTCTTTTCCTTTTTTTTTTCCACACCGAAAGCCTGTTTGAACCAGTCGGGATGAAACCACAGCGCATTTTCTGTCTTTTTTCTTTTCTTTTTTTTTTTGTTTTTGTTTTTCATCTGTGGTCATGAGATTAGCACCAGCAGCAGTTTTATTTCACATTGCTCTATTTTTTTTCTGTATGTCTTTTTTTTTTTTTTTTGCCTTTTTAATCCCTTCCGTTGTGACAGCTGCGGTTTTAGTCAGAAGCGGAAACTCAAATCTTTTACGGCTTTTATTGTTTGTGAAGCAGATTTTCAGAGCTATAAAATTTCAACTGCGATTTAATTACACACTCCATCTTTGTGCCATCGGTTCACTTTTATATACTTACAAAGAAAATGTCTGAATTAAAAGTCGCTACTTTTTAAAAAATTGTGAAAAACATGCAGAGGAAAGTGTACCGCGTTAGCCGAGGGCATCATGGGATTGAGCTCAGACATTACAGCAATGTGCTTTTTTTCTTTATTTATTAATTTTTTTAATTTATTCAATTTCAGTAAATTATTGCATAAAAATGTCCAAACGTTTGATCGGTGTCTTCGCGCGTGTGTGTATGTTAATAAACATATCAGCAATATTTTCACTCTATATCCAGGCTCATAAATGAGGCCTATTTTTTTATTTAATTTTTTTTGTGTGTGTGTGTGTGTGTGTGTGTGTGTGAGGACCATTAGTGACTGCAAAATATTCTGTATATTTATAAAAAAAATCTAGCAGTCAGAGGCTTTGCTTCTGTAATGTGCACCGAGGGAATTAAAAGTGTTTTAACGCTCTAATTTGTCGCCTCGGGGTGCTAATTCTTTTTAAAATAATGTGTGTGTATGTGTGTGTGTGTGTGTGTGTGTGTGATGTGTGTGTGTGTTGCATTTATTCCAGCCCAGTGTGGTACTTCTGTCTGAAATAAAATGCAGCTGACGTTTAATTAAGGAGTGTGAGGGAGAATTTGGGGCTTCTCCACTATACACACACACGTTTGTTCAGGAAGAGTGTGTGAGTGTGTGAATGTGTAAGTGTGTGAATGCTTTCACGTCCATGACTGGGGGTGGCATTTTGTCTCTCACTGATATCACTGTTTTCATTGTACGGCTCCATCGATGGATAAATGAAGGATGGATGGATTAAAAAGTTTCAAATATATAATATGGATGGATGAATGAATGGTTGGGTGAAAAGATGAATGAATGAATGAATGAATGAATAACTGGATAATTAAAGACATGGCAACTAGATGGTTGGCTGAATAAAGTGATGACTAAATAAGTTATAGATGACTGGTTAAGAGGAAGGATGAATAAACTGGGATGGATGGATGGATGGATGGATGGATGATGAATAAATAGGTCATAGAACTACAGACAGATGGATCAAATAAATGATGGATGATAGAGGGATTGATAAAAAGTTTAGCAGAATATGGATGGATGGATGAAAGGATACATGGATAAATAAACAGACAACAGATGACTGGCTAGGAGAAGAGATAGCTATGTAAATAAACTGGTCATGGATGGATGGATGAATAAACTGTTGATAGCTGTCTGGCTGGGATGGATGTACTGTATGGATAGATGCATGATGGAGAATTAGGTGAGAGCTGTATGAGCAGATGGATGGAGAATTAGGTGATAGCTGTATGAGCAGATGGATGGAGAATTAGGTGAGAGCTGTATGGAAAGACGGATGGATGGGTGGATGGATGGAAAGAAGGATGAATGATGGATGAAAAGTTTAGGAGATTATGGATAGATGGATGGATGAATAAACAGGCAGTAGCTTAATGAACAGATAAAGAGATGATTACCTTAGTGATGGTGACTGGCTGGGAGGAAGATGAATAAATTGGTGACAGATGGATGGATGGACAGATGGATGGATGGATGAAAGGATGGATGGATGAAAAGTTTAGGAGATTATGGATGGATGAATAAACAGGCAACAGCTTAATGATGTAATAAAGGAATTATTAAATTAGCGATGCCTGGCTAAATAAAGGGATGAAAAATGAAAAATGATAAATGACTGGCTGTGAGGAGGGACGAATAATTTGGTATGGATGGATGGATAGAGGAAGATGAATAAATACATAATCGGTAGCTAGCTGGCTGGCTGCATGGATAGATAGATGCGTGGCTGGGGAATGATAGAAGGATTTAAGGATGAATAGATAGGGGATAAGATGCATGAGTGTATGAATACTAAGAGGAGAGAAGAATAGATAGACAGAATTATTGTTTTGTGCATGAAGGGATAAATGGATAAAAAAGAGAAGAATAGGAATAAATGGATAGATAGATGGATGAACAAATGGATAAATATGCAATAGGTTAATGAAGATATGGAGGGATTAATAAATAGAGGATAGATGACTGGCTGGATGAATCATTAACAAAGGTGATAGATCAATAGGTGGAGGAATAAATAAATACGTATTTGTTGGCTCAGAAAATGAATGGATGGATAAAACATTGAGGAAAAAAAGGATAGATGAACAGATGGATGGATGGATGGATGGATGGAGAAACTGATGATTATGTTGATTAGAGTCGGCTTTATGAGTGTCGATAAGTGCAGGAGTCAGATCCGATTGTGTTACAGCCCATTTGTGCCGTCGCTCTCTCTCCCCGTGTGTGTGTGTGTGTATGTTTGACTGCTTGGCTTGTGTGGCATTGGCACAGGAAAGTGCTTGGTACTGAACATACACTTGTTTTTTCCTGCTTTTATTTCCTCGTTCATTCCAAAGCATCTGTTTGCAAATGGATAGTGGGATGGGCTCCAACACACACACACACCCACACACAGGTTTGGGGCAGAGATTCTGGCATGAGCATGGCTCGTCAGTCTAATGGAGAGAGAAAGAAAGAGAGAGAGAGAGAGAGAGAGAGAGAGACTGGACCATATGCTGCTCCATTTATTAATTTATTCAGGAAGACAGCAACAAATATTCATTCTGCAATGTAGATGCTTCCTGATAGATAAAAAGAGGAATAGAAAGCTATATGGATAAGTGAGTGGATGCATGAAAAGCCACCGATGGATTTATATGTGGATGGATGGATGGATGGATAGATAGATAAATAAGTGCTAGGCTAGATGGATGGATAGAGCAATGGGGAATAATAAGTGAGGGAGTAAAAAAAAAAAAAAAACGGGTGAATGAAGTCCAGATAGCTGTATGGATCTATGGATGATGAAAAGATGGAGGAATAATTGACAATGGGTAAAACATTACCAACTAGGTAATGGATGAATTAATCAGTGGATGGATTGGTCAAAAATTGTTGATGGATTGATGGATGGATGGATGAGTGAATAAAAAGGTGATGTCAGATGAATAGCTGTATAACTAGATGGATGGATGAGTCAATAGATAGATGATGGATAAATAGATAAAAGTTAGAAGAATATGCAGAGGGATTGTTGAATACTTTTTTGTAAAGTGTGGATTGATGGGTGTCCAGATGGATGGATGGATGGATGGATGGATGGATGGATGGATGGATGACTGGATGGGCAGGTGCATGTATAAATGTGTGGTACTGTATAGAGATGAATAAATAAGTATGAGGTTAATGCTGGATGGAAGAAGGAACAGTTGATGCCAGGTGGATGGAAAACGAATGGATGGATGTGTGATTGCTAAAGGGATGAATAAACAACTGATGTATGTACAGTACACTGTAAAAAAAATCCTGTACAATTTATGGTAAAAACTATCAGCTGTGGTGGCCAGAAATCTACTGTAAAAACTAACGGTATAAGTGAACTGTAAAATTTACAGTAAAAACTGGCAGCTGTAATTGCAAGAATCTACTGTAAAAAAAAAAAAAGTTATATTCTTACGGTATACTTAAGTAAACTGTAAAATATACAGTAAAAAACTGGCAGCTGTGGTTGCTAGAAATCTACTGTAAAAAATATGGCAGAAATGTTCTTTAGGTTATGGTAAACTTGTAAGGAAACTTATAGTACAATATTGTACAATATTGGCAGCTGTGGTTGCTAGAAATACCTCAAAAATATAGTAAGCATGTTCTTCAGTTTATGTTATACCTAAAATATGAAGTAGACCAGTATCCTTATACCCTTAAATGACAACAAAGAATAACATTATTTTTTACATTTTTTTTATTTAAACACATACAAAAAAAATTTTTTTTTCCATATCCTCCTTAAAACAGCAATGAAAAATATACTCCTTGTTGGCTTCATATTGCAAAATGCACAATTTTAATAATTACAATCCGGATTACAATTTACCAGAAAGCAACATGTTCAATAACCTGAGCAAATCAGATGCATAAAATAACTCACTTCCTGCAAGCATACAAATGTACAGTATAAATTGAAAAGACAAGAAAAGTACAATCATACAAATCTTTCATATATGAATTATCACTTAAAATTGCTGATACTTTACTCACCCATGGGCCATTCCAAGATTTTTTTTTTTTGTGAAAACAAAAAAATAATGACTAACACTTTAACTAAAACTTTGCTCAATGTAAACTCTGATGTCTCACTTTTACTGGCTGGAAATCAGGAACTTTTTCACGATTAATCTTTGTTTCACACATCACTTCACAAGCTGTTCACTGCAGAGAAAGTTTGTAAACACCAACATTGTAAAATAATAAATAAAAAAAACTGTAAAGAATTATTTTAAGGGCAGGATTGCTTGAACTGTCAAAAAAAGTTTGACAGTTTGTGCCCAACCTTAATCTGCTCTCCACTCATGATCAGCCAGGTCTGCTATAAGTGTAAGGACTCTGGGGTTCACAGTAAGCTGTTTTTTTTTTCTCGATTCAACTTTGGTGCCCTTCTCTGGGTTTATGCTGAAGAAGCACCTAAAAACAAAAAGAAAAAAAAATTATATACACTGATTAAACTTTAATATGAATTAAATATCCTGATTATATTAAAGATACACTTATTAAAGAGATGGTTCACCCCAAAGTGAAAGTTCTATCATTTATTCACCCTTTTCTTGTGCCAAACCTGGATAAGTTGTAAAGGAACAATGTTAGTGTGTAAATGATGATTCATCATTTTTGGATGAACTATTCTTTTAACCATCTCACTACAACATTCATTAATCTCAATTAAATACTAATACATTATTAAAAGTGAAACATACAAACATCAAAAACATAGGTTCATAAATACTGTAGCAAATGTAATTCTCATTGTTAGTTCATGTTAGTTAATATTCATATTATTACGTTATCACGTTAAAACTCATTAACAAAATTAGACCTTACTGTATAGTATTAACACAACATCTTGTAAAACAAATGGTTTAATGCCTACATCTGCATGAACTCCCTAGTAGAACCGAGTCCCAAAGAATAATGAATGTTAAGACGGTAGTCACTGCCGAACATTCTGTGTAACGATCTTAGTGGTATTGTAGGCTGATGTTACTTGCCGTGGGCTTAAAAGGCGGGCATAGGCGCAAAGGGGATGATAGTACAGGGAGTCTTTATTTACAAAACATAAAGCAAAACATAGAATAATAAAAAAAACTAAAAAACAAACAAACAAACAAACCATAACTCATGGGTTTAGAGCCAAACAAAGTCTCTTCTAGCTTAACATAGGCTCAGAGCGAGACAAACCAGATAAACATGGAGCAGACTCTAAACAAAGACTGAACAAAATAGAAACAAGACGAGACTAGAGACAGGACGAGACTAGAGACTGAACGGGTTAGAAGTTAGTGGGGTTAGTGGCTAATCTGGTTATGGTCGACGTGGATGATGAACTAACGGGTTAGTAACTAATTGGGTTAGTATCTAATCACATTAGTAGCTGACTCTACATGGCGGGAATGAACACACGAAAGGCCAAGCACACATGAGGCTAATCCATACTAGAGGCTACTTGCCGCCGAAGCCGGGCGACGGAGGCAGCACTGAGTCACCCTCCAAGCCGGGCGGCCGATTCAGCACTGGTTCCTCCCTAGATGACAGATGATGACGGAAGCACGCTTTGATTTCGCCCTCGAAGTCGGGGGGTGGAGGTTTGTTGTCAACGCAGCCTGACGGCAGAGGCAGCACTGGTGGCGGAGGCAGCCCTGGCTCCACCCTCGCAGTCGAGCAGCAGCGGAGGCAGCACTGGTTCCACCCTCGCAGTCAAGTGGCGGCGGAGGCAGCACTGGTTCCACCCTCGCAGTCGAGCGGCTGCGGATGAAGCTGGAGAGCTTTCTCTGTACTTGGCTGGGGGAGACATGGAGCCTCCACCGAGGCTCTCTGGAGACATGGAGCCATCAGTTTAGTCCACTGTTTTCCGCCCATCCCCGGCCCCCCCCCCCCCCCCCAAATGTTCTCCCGGGGAGGCCCCTCTGCTATGCCCTTGTACAGTCGAGCATTCTGTCACGATCTTGGTGGTATTAGGCTGATGTTACTTGCCGTGGGCTTAAAAGGTGGGCATAGGCGCAAAGGGGATGATGGTACAGGGATACCAAGGCAGAAGACATGCAGAATGAGCAACTCAGCCTTCTCTTTGCCTGAGGGAAGTTTAACCAGAGGAAAAAAGTGAAAAAAGCGGCTTTGGAGAAGCAGTCGACAATGATTAAGCTATGACCCCATTTGAGGACTTGGGAGCGAACTACCAGCGGTACAAAGAGTTTGCCCGGTGGGGCCTCTGCAGTGCCAGGCTCTTGTTCCAGCCCCCGCTTAACCAGAGTTTCAATGTCGAGGTAGGTAGTCCCAATGAGACTGGCTCGCCAAGCCTGATGGTCCTTGTTCTTTTCCCACTTTAACTTCTCCCTATCTTTTCGACCAGGGAGCAAGAACACCAAGCCTGATTCCTTCTCCTGTCAGTTCACCTCAGTCACAGACGACTTTCCAGTTTCCACCATCCTGCTGTCACAAAGTCTCATTGGGGCTACCTCTCTCAAGATTGAAGATCTGGTTAAACGGGGGCTGGAACAAGAGCCTGGCGCTTCAGAGGCACCACCGGGAAAACTCTTTGTACCGCTGGTAGCTCACCCCCAAGTCCTCAAATGGGGTCATAGCTTAACCATTGTCGACTGCTTCTCCAAAGTCGCTCATTTTTTTCCTCTGGTTAAACTTCCCTCAGCCAAAGAGAAGGCTGAGTTGTTCATTCTGCATGTCTTCCACCTTGGTATCCTTGTTGCCATCTTCTCCAATCGTGGACCCCAGTTTTCTGCCCAGTTCTGGACGGCATTCTGCAAACAGGTCGATGCTACTCCCAGCCAATCCTCTGGTTATCACCCACAGACCAATGGGCAGACCGAGGACCCATGCTCCTGGAGCCGCATGCTACCATATGTAGAATATGCACACAATTCCCTACCCACAGCATCTACAGGTTTCTCCCTATTACAGTGATGTCTGGGCTACCAAACCCCCTTATTACCATCCCAAGAGGAGGAGGTGGCAGTTCCCTCTGCCGCATTGAGAGAAATCTCTGCACTTTAGCATTTGGCTGTCTGTGCAATCACAAAGAACATCAGTACAGTTTTTTTTTCAGACAGTTGCATTGAAATACAATTCTTTCCAATATCTGGATTTAACATGCACTTCAAAGTCTCTTTCACAGGTACATACTGTAGTACACATATTGCTCTGTCCGATTCTCATCAATACCTAAAAGTATCCTTTTTGTTTCAACATAATTGAACGTCTTTTTAAAGGCCTGACTCCGTGAATAATCTGTTCGCATAGGTCCCTTATGACACATGGAAAACAAGTCTGATTCCTTCACTGTAGAAAAGATTTTAGAAATATTTTCCTCAGGTCATTCTGCAAAAATTAATGTAGTTTATTAAAAATGAGCGCTGATTGGAAGTGTAAATTTAAAACATAAAATTATCCTTTTTATATTTTGGTTTCTTAATATTATGCAACTTAATATCTACCAATCACATATTTTATTTTTGTCATGCATCCCCATCTATCCACTCATCCATCTTCACATCCATGCATTCATCTCTCCATCTATCCACCATCAGCTACTGTAGCTGATGTATATGGAGGACTTGGTGAATAAACAGATGATGCTAAATAAAGGGATGAATGTATTAATGGATTGAAAAGAAGGATAACTGGGTGATAGATAGATTGATAAACAGCTGAGGCATGAATGGATGATGAGGTAGGCAGTGGATGGATGGATGGATGGATGGATGGATGGATGGATGGATGAAAATATGGATAAATAAGTGATTGGCAGATGGACAGATAAAGATAAGATGGATGAATGGATGGACAGACTGATGGATGAAAAGATGGATAATAAGTCATGGATAGACATATGACAGGATAGAAGGATGGATGGACAGATCTTTGAGAAAGGATTGAATGGTTGAGGTGATGAATTGAGAGATGAACAAACATATGAAAAGAAGGATGGAAAGAATGGAATGATTGATGATGGATTTAAGTATGTCTGGGATAAAATGATGGACCCATAAAGGAATGTAGATTAATTAATGAAGCGCTACAGCAGTAGGATGAAAGGACGAAAGGATGGATGGAGATATGGATATAAAATGAACAGAAGAATGAGCTGATTGATGGATATTAAATGAACAGAAGGGATGGATAGATAAATAGTGGAGTATACGATCTGAAAGTACATGTACAATCTCTCTTACACACACACACACACACACACACACACACACACACTTTCAAATTTGATCAACAAATTAATCAGTGAATCCTGTGTAATGTGATCAGACCATATATCAAGCATGTCTAATGTGTGTGTGTGTGTGTGTGTGTGTGTGTGTTGTGATAGTTTGCTTTTGTCCTTAAGAGTGACTCAGTGTGTACCAAGTCCAACAATAACGGACAGAACACAGGCGGAGGCAGGACGCAGGGGAGGTGCCATCTGTTAAGTGTTTTCTGTGTGTGTGTGTGTGTGTGAGAGAGAGATAGAGAGATGGTTTTGTCCTCATGTACTCAAAATAACACTGACAGACCACATAATAACTGGGAACTGTGTGTGTGTGTGTGTGTGTGTGTGTGTGTGTGTGTGTGTGTGTGTGTGTGTGTGTGTGTGTGTGTGGGTGCACCTAGACTTTCAGATGTCCACTATTCATGAGGGCTCTTTATATTTGCTAAAAATAATGCTCTTCGGTAATGTGTGTGTGTGTGTGTGTGTGTATGAGTGTGTGTGTGAATATTAACATCTCCACCTGATGACATTCTTCGAAAACTGGGGTATGTCTATTTTCATACACATTGTATGTTTTGTGTGTGTGTGTGTGTGTGAGAGAGAGAGACAGTATGTTTCAGAGACACTTGTTTCACTTAAAACATGATGCAAGGCCACTCTGCCTGAGGACATCTTCAAGGACAGTGTAAAAAAAATGAGAACCCTTAAAGACACACTGAAGACCCTCTGTGAGGACCCTCTAGTCGAGTGTACAATTAGTATGTGCTCTGTGTACTTCCTCAGTCTTTTATAGAACGCACTCTGGGAAACACTTCATTAGAACAGACTCTGAGGACACGGTTCTTTTAGAAGACATTCAGAGAATACTGTACCTTAAAACATTCTCCGAGGGCACTGTTCGTCAGAACATACTCTAATTCAATTCAATTCAATTTTATTAACAATGTTCATTGTCTCAAAGCAGCTTCATTAAAATGAAAGAAAAAAAAAAAAAAAGAAAAATTATGGAAGTGTGTATGTATAAGAAAAATGTGTCTAGATAATAATGAGATGAATGACTGAATGAAATGTCTCTGATGAGCAAGTCAAGGGAGACGGTGACAGTTGCAAGGAAAAACTCCCTGAGATGGCAATAGGAAGAAACCTTGAGAGGAACCAGACTCAACAGGGAACCCA
>JAQMYJ010000013.1:1971943-1985480 GCA_030014305.1 Clarias laeviceps | reverse complement strand
CATGTGTTCATTCATAGTTTTGATGCCTTCAGTGAGAATCTACCATGTAAATGGTCATGAAAATAAAGAAAACACATCGACAGATAGATGAGAAGGTGTGTCCAAACTTTTAGCCTGGACTGTATACTGTACAGTATATATATACATAAAACATCCTTGGATCAGACTTTTTGTCCCACTGTATCCAATGGGTGCTTGATCAAATTGGGATGGAAAGTGGAAAGTTTGGAAAGGCTTGGTCAGCAGTCTTGGACTCTTTGCCAGCAGGATACCATGGTGCCCTGGGTCTGACTGTTTTGACTGATTCATGTTGATTTACACAGAATATTGTCACAGAAGCACCAAGAGAATACAAGACTACACATCCTGGCCCAGCACTCATGCCAAGTTCGATACCTGCTCTCATGCCAAGCTTAATCACAGCACTGCTGCCAAGCTCTGGCCCAATGTGTTTTTGTCAAGTTCAGGCCCAGTATCCATGCCAACCTCAACCCCAGGTTCAGTCCCAAGTTCCAACCCAATGTGTGTGCTAAGCTCAGCCCCAGTTTCCATGTCAAGCCCCAGCACACCACTCATGCCAAAGTCAGCCCTGTCTCCAGTGCTAAGCTCAATCACAGCTCCCATTCCAAGCTCCCACCGGTCCCTCATTCCCTGTTCCAATTTCGTGTTTATGCCGTGCTCTGATAACTCAGCCTCTGAGTGAACTCTATTCCTCCTCATTTCAGCCTTGGCATCAGATGTCAATATGTGGACTCCTAATAACTGTCCTGGACCACCTTCAAACTTAAATTGTCAAACTTAAAGTTCAAAAATACGTAAACTAGAATCAACAACCATGCCACCGTGACTACATTTTGTCCTCATCCTGGCATTTAATATGAACAACAACTGAAGCTCTTGACCTCTATCCGTATTATATTATGCATTGCACTTCTGCAGCAACATGATGGGTTGGTTGGCTTATTCCACGGATATGCAGGTGTGCAGCTGTTTTTAATAAAATGTATAGAGTTGTAGGTTAATGAGAACTTAAACTAATCATATATAAGGAATAAAACTGATAAAGTCAAGAGCTCTTTTGAGTGACATTTATCAGCAATCCACCCTGTGCCATACCTGCAGCTCTCTGCGAAATATGACACTGTTTTATAGCATTTATTAGTGTATAATAAAGTGTCTGAGAGAGTTATGGGCTCTGGAAAGTGTGCGGACAATATGGGGAAATTCATGACACCTTTCTGAGTTCATACAAACTCTGTCCATTAAATGTGTAATGATCATGGAATTTCTGTGAGAGGTTTTACAAGGGAAACAATTTTGGACGGCAAACTACTGGTTTGTATTAACATATCATTATAATATGTTAATGATTGATATGGTGAGGTTTTCTGCAAGGAGTCACAAGTGTGAGCACTTTGTAACCGTCAGAGGTAAAGCTGTAATTTTTTATGACACGCGATTTTTTTGTCTTATCAATGTTGAGAGAGATAGAGTAAAAACAGAGGCTAGTAAAGGAGTAAATGTTTATATCTGCTATAGTGTCACTGATAACAGAAACTAACTTGATTTATGGACATTAAGTTGAACTATAAATCAACAGTGTTAAGGTGAGATTAGGGGCTAAAAAAAAGTGGGTGCGATCCTGGTATTGTTAAGTAGGTGTTGAGGGTAGACTGTGGTTATGGGTGTGGAATGGGGTTACAAGTTGGCACAAGGCTGCGATGTGGTTAGATTTGAGTTTAGGGGCAAGGTTATGGGTGGGTTTTGAGTCAAGAAAGTGTTCTAGGCAGGACTGGGGCAGGGTCAGTGTTGGTTAAAGGCAGGATTAAGGTTGATCTTAGGAGGGGATGGGGTAAAGTTTAGAAAATAATAAGTTCATGATTCAGTCAGGATCAGAGGAAGGGTTAGGAGTTAAAGTTTAGTTGAAATCATGGCAGGGTTAAAGAGATGTAAGGGGCCAGATGAAGGTGGAGTTGGGGGTAGATTTATGATTGGATTGGCATGCAGCAAAAAGAGAAGGTGTTGGGGTCAGGATTCAGGCACGGTTAGGTAAGTTTAAGGTGGGATCAGTGGTAAGGAGGTGTGAGGGCAGGATCAAGTTGAGTTTGGGCATGGGGTAGGATAAAAATTATGGGTGGGATCAGAGAGGTGCTTTGAAAGTGTTAGGGATGTGTGGGGTTAGGGGAAGGGTTTTGTATGGGATCGGAATGGAATTAAAGGGGTGTTAGGGGCAGGTTTGCAGTGAAGTTATGGGTGAAATCAGAGTGGGGTTCAGTTAAGGCTAGGGGTAGGATCGGGTTAGAGTTAATGAGGTATTAGGGCAGTGTAAGGATGGGCTTAGAAAGGAGTTACAGTAGGACTAAGGATAAAAGTGGGATGGGAGCAGGGTTTTGAAAGGATTCAGGGAAACTTAGGCTTGGGCCTGGTTAGAGGTGGGATTGGGTTGCAGTTAAGATCATGTTAGGGTCAGTATTATGGTGGATTTGGAAAGGACTATGGCAAGGTTATGAGGGGATCAGCTTGTAGTTAAGTAGGTATTAGGGCAGTATTTTGAAGGGCTTAGAAATGAGTTAGGGGTATGGATATTGGTAGGGTTGGAGCAGAGTTTTTGAAGGACTTAGGCACATGATTCAGGGATACTTTGGGGTGTGGCTGGGGCATGGTTAGAGGGGGGACTGGGTGTTAATAAGGTGTTGGGGCAATATTATGAAGGATTTGTAAAGGGGGTTAGGACACAGTTATAGGTGGGAGTAAGGAATGGTTTAAAAGTTGTTAGGGAAAGGATTGAGGTGGGATTAGAAAAATATGCACGTAACTTTTTTTACTTAAAATATTTAAGTTTTATCCACACAAATCTTTTTTACAATAAAAAAACAACATAAACTAATCTGGATCAATGGTAACATGAGCAACATTTAATATTATCAACCTATTACATTACTACTAACCTTAAAAAAGGTTATATATATACTATATAAAACTCAGAAGCATGCAGGGAACATTGAGCAGGAAACTGATCTGGAAATTCAGTATTGACAATATAAAAGAAATTTAAAGTTAAAATAAAAAAGGGTACAGTGCAGATATTTAGCCAAGCACTTTCTACATCAAAGCCTCGTCTTTTGTTAAACCACTGAAGGTTGAATGATATGAAAATTACACTCGGCACACTTGCACTCGCGCCTCCTTTGTCGAGTTTTTTCACCCTCTTCTACTTTTTCCTCCGAACGATAATAAATGTTGCCAGAGTTACTCAGAGCTTCAGTGAGCGGAACAGCCGAGTGGCTATTATTATGGGTTCTGACGGTGCCGTCAAGGAAGCGGAACATGCCTAAAATCATGCTTTCCCCCAACGCACCATGCCGAGGTGTCCGCCATGGGAGAGATGATAAGTGCTTCTTTGCTGTCAGGAGAAACGCAGCTGTGTCGAGCCACTTCGAGGCGCATAAAGGATTTCACGCAGAGCTAAAGTACTTCTCTGGCTTTTACCATGTCTCACTCTGGTCTTTTCTGAATCTCTCACTCTTTCTCTCATGTCTTTCACAAGCATGCTGCACACCTTGCTTTTTGTTTTTTTCTCTCTCCTTCTAAATTAGATGTCAGGTCAGAACATGAGACACTTTTCTTTATATTTATTATTTTTTTTGCATTTTTACCTAAATTTAGATGATTTTTTTTTTCCCAGTAAATTTGTGTTAATGTGGATAAATTCTTAATACTGTATGTGAAATATCGCAAGAATGAATGAAGCAACATGATTGACAAAAATAACACGTCTGTATTCAGTAATATTCCCCTTCGCTATTTACAGTACACTTACGCCCACATTTCCCAAAAGTAACTGAAAAAAAGTAAACGAGTGCAATTTAAATATAAGAATTTTTGGATGTAAATCCATTTGCAGTCAGTGATGCCTGAAGTCTGGAGCCTATGGGCATCAACACACACTGAGTTTCCTCATTGAGCTGCTTTGCTTTTGCTTTACTGTTTGCTTGACCTTCATTTGCGGCTTGTTCTTGGGTCTTTCTGCCTTAAGTTTTCTCTTCAGGAAGTGAAAAGTAGCTAGTTGGGTTGAGATCAGGTGACCGGCATGTCCTTTTGGACGGAATTCAATCTGCTGCTTCTCTCTTTTCCAACACCTCTTTGGAATGTATATTGAAAGTTGAACCTGAACAGCTACCAAATGCGCATTCGGCACTTGGAATCAACTCCAGGTTTTCTTGATTTGTTACAAAATCAAGGAAGCAACAATTCCATCTTAACTGCGTCATTGCAAATCCACAATTGTGGTGTACGGGAGAAATACAACGAGCAAACCAAAGTTGCTGTCCCAATACTTATGGACCCAGCTGTAAGTCATTGATAACAGACTTATTTAAAGTCATTAGCTATTTAAAAAAAATACATTAAATAAATTAACAGTGTCCGTAAATGCTTTCGACCCCCGCAGCTAAACGCTCCACACTGGCTGTTTGCTAAACAAAGCCATTTGTATAATTGCATTGTTCTGCTTTCATTTAAAAAAAAAAAAAATATTGTCTTTTATTTGCAATTTTTTTTCACCAGCTTCAGACGCTGAAGTCTTTTACCCGAAGTTCAATTATGCAGAAGAGATCAAGCATTCAGCCGTGACTAATCCGTTTACAGACTTCGCCCTATCTCCGTCCGCTCGCACCTCACACTTTAATTCATTTATTTATGTAGCGAGAGCGAAGGCTTCGTAATGGAGTCGCACGACACTCGCACTGGCGTCCACTTAAATGTGTCTCCTTCAATAATTGATCAGGCACCCGCTTAGAGGTTTTAATGCTACTTCCAGTTTCACTATTGTAATGCAGAAAGAAATAAAACTGCATCAATAATATATGAGTTTATTAATATTTACTCAGTTGCTCAGTGCTGGATTCGACAAAAATGCCGGGCTGATAGAGTTTAATCCAAACAAAACATCATTACATAGAGACAGGAAATTAGCTTTGTGACATGGCCTAATGTGGGTGGAGCTTAAGCTGTGCCAATCACAATTACGATTATGACATCACATTTTTTTTATATCTACATGTTGTAGCAGTAATCAGCCTAATTGCACCAATAAAATTATTTTATTTCATTGCGCCTATTAGTCAGCACTGGAGACTGGCAATTGCCCATAGTGCACTGGTTGTAATGTAGGGTGTCTGTATTGGGACACACCCACTGTAGGTAATACGTATGGCATGTGATTTGCGACATGTCCATCATGGACAACGAGACATTTATGATCGTTATAATGAGTTTATGTAATGAGAAGGATGTGTGATTTGGGACACGCCCACAGTGGATAGTAAATTGAGGTGATTTGGAACACCCCTATCAAGGACCATGAGGCATTTGTGATTAGGTTAATAAGGTATAAGGAGTGATAATGGCCTGTGATTTACGACATACCCACAATGAACATTGAGACATTTGTGACTGTTATGATGAGGTCCTTATAGTGTGTAGGGTGTGTGATTTGAAACACATCCATCGTAGAAGGTGAGATATCTGTAGGGTATGTGGATTGGGACATGCCCATAATGGACAATAATACATTTCTAAATGTTATAATGAGGGCATTGTCATGAAAAGGATGTCTGATTTGGGACATGACCACAATGCACAGTAAGACATTTGTGACTGATACAATGAGATCTATGTAGTGAGAATATCTGTGATTGGGGGCAGGCCCACAGTGGACAGTAAAACATTTATTATTGTAATTTTCTATGTGAGAAGGGTCCGGGATTGGGACACAACCATAATGGACGATAAGAAAATACTGATTGTTATCAGAATTGTCTTATGATAGGTCTACGTATTGATTGGGACTTGTGACTGCTTTATCAAGGTCTATGTAGAAAGTAGGCAGTGTAATTTTGGACACACCACCAGTGAACAGTGAGACCTTTGTCACCGTTATTGTAATTCAATTCAATTCAATTCAATTTTATTTGTATAGCACTTTTAACAATTGACATTGTCGCAAAGCAGCTTTACACAGTCAAAAGAATTATTCAAGTTTGTATGGAATGTGAATGTGTATGAATCAAAATTATAAGATAGTCCCTGATGAACAAGCCGAGGGCGACAGTGGCAAGGAAAAACTCCCTGAAATGGTAGTAGGAAGAAACCTTGAGAGGAACCGGGCTCAACAGGGAACCCATCATCATCTGGGTGATAACGGATAGCAGGGATTGATCTGCATCATACTGTGTGAGACTGGAAGTTAAGTATAACAGGAGATGTGTTTAAGTTAAAATGGAGTCCAGTTCGTTCCTGAAGGCTCAGGTAGACTGTCGGAAACTCCAGTCCTGAACTATCGACTAGGACTAAGGCCTCAGAGAACAGCACCTAGTTGAACAGCCAGACAGTAGGGCATTACAATAGTCCAACGAGGTGATAAAAGCATAAACTAGTTTTTCTGCATCGTTTAGTTACAATATATTTCTTATCTTGGCAATATTTCTGAGGTGAAAGAATGCTATCCTGGTAATATTATCTACATGAGCTTCAAATGAAAGGCTGGAATCTATAATCACACCGAGGTCTTTCACTGTTGCACTTGATGGAACAGAAAGGCTATTTAAAGTACCAGTGTGATCAGAAAGCTTACTTCTAGCTGCTTGTGGTCCCATGACTAGAACTTATGTCTTATCAGGATCAAGCAGAAGGAAGTTAATTAACATCCAATCTCTTATGTCCTGCACATATTTTTCAACTGTTTTTTCTCGTCTGGTTTTTCTGAGACTTATAATTGTATCATAATCAGCATAAAAATGAAAACTAATACCATGTTTACGAATTATGTTGCCCAGAGGAAGCATGTAAAGGGAAAAAAGCAGTGGGCCAAAAACTGAACCCTGTGGAACAACAAACTCCACTTGAGAACATGAGGAGTGGTCACTATCTAAATCTACAAACTGATAACGATCAGTCAAATAGGATCTGAGCCACAAGAGGGCCGTTCCCTTAATTTCTACTACATTTTCTAATCTATGAAGAAGAAGAATATGATCAATGGTGTCAAAAGCTGCACTGAGGTCGAGTAACACAAGTCTAGTGACGCAACCTTGATCAGAGGCCAATAGGAGGTCATTTACTACTTTAACAAGTGCTGTTTCTGTGCTGTGATGAGGCCTAAATCCTGACTGATACAGTTTGTTTATGCTATTTCTATGTAGATATGAGCATAGCTGCTCCGCTAATATCTTTTCCAGAATCTTAGATATAAAGGGGAGATTTTGATATCGGCCTGTAATTGGACAGCTGACAGGGGTCGAGGTCAGGTTTCTTGATTAGTGGTTTAATAACTGCTAATTTAAGGGATTTGGGAACATAACCAATGCTGAGTGAAAAGTAAATTATTTTCAACAGGGGTTCTGTTATTACTGGAATTATCTGCTTGAGAAAATGTGTCGGTATAGGATCTAATATACAGGTTGACAATTTTGAAGAAGAGATGAGTGAAATTAGTTCACTCTCTTCAAGGGGAGTAAAGTATTCTAGGTTCTGATGTGGTGTGGTTAGTTTATCATCTGTATCACTTAAATTGTCTGGTTTCAAAGCCTGAATTTTTTGCCTAATATTTATGATTTTGTTATTGAAAAAGTTCATGAAATCCTCACTACTGTATGTTGTTGTTGTGGAGATTTCTGCAGTGGTCTTGTTTCTGGTTAATTTGGCTACGGTATTAAATAAAAATCTAGTATTATTTTTGCTACTTTCAATAAGAGTGGAGAGATACGTTAATCTAGCAGCACTGAGAGCTTTTCTATAGTTCAGGATGCTCTCCTTCCAAGCTATTTGAAATACTAGCAATTTAGTTTGACGCCATTTACGTTCTAATATCCGAGCTGTCTGTTTTAAAGTGCGTGTGTGATCGTTATACCAGGGAGCGAGTTTCTTTTCTCTAATCATTTTCCTGGAGCTACATTACCTGAGGTATAACAAAATGTTGACTCTAAATATTCAGTCACCTGATCGAGTTCTGTGGGATCAGATGGTGATCCTGTCAAAGTTGGTAACTCTGGGAGATTATTGATAAACCTCAGTGTGGTATTTGATGTGAATGTACGTCTAAATCGGTAGCGCGACGCTGTGCGTACGTTATTACTTAACACACTTTAACTGAGACAATACAACGATCTGAGATAACTTCAGACTGTGGAATTGTGATTATATTTCTTATACTTAAACCAAAGGATAATATTACTGTAAATCGAAAGTGTGACCTGCTTTATGAGTGGGTCCTACTATACACTGATTTACTCCTACTGAGTCCAATATGGACATAAATGCTGTTCTCAGAGGGTCTTCTGGATTCTCAAAATGAATATTAAAGTCTCCGACTGAGCTGACTTCATATTTGTAGCTACACTTTTTATGTTACTATAGAGAACTTCAAATGCATTAAATTCAAATCCGTGTTTTTGTACGATAGACAGATTATCATTGTACATAATTGAGACGCCTGCTCCTCTAATGAGGAGTAATGAGTAGGGTGTGTGGTTTGGGACGCACTCACAGTGCTTGTTGAGGCATTTCTGATTGTAGATTTTTTTTTATTGAGTAGGATGGATGATTTGAGACACTTCCATCATTAACTAACTCATGTGATGGACAAGGTTTGGAGGGTGTGTCCAAATGTGTCAGATGAAGGTGAGACATTTATAGCAGTGAAGAAGTGGCCTGCATACTCAAAAAGGCGTGTGGTTTGGCACACAGTCCCATTATCATCCGTCCATGCTGGACGTCTCCTAGACTGATGATAGTTAGACTTTTGTGACACGTATGACCCGCATTGTGGTTTGGGACGTGTCCACAGTGGACCAATAATAATATCATATTTAATAGTGTTTATATGACTTACTGTATATAGTTAGTGTAGAATGTGGATTGGAAGTGGACCGATGATGATGATGATGATGATGATGATGAGACACTGGGGTTTATTCATGTACAAAAGAATGAATAGTGTGGTGATTGGAATGTTCAGTTGCTAATGTGGTCTACGGTATGTACAAAGTAGGACTTGTGGTTTGGGACACGTCCACAGTGAACTGATGATTCTGACCCATATAGTGGTTTGGGACACGTCCATAGTCAACCAGATCCACAGTTTAAAAAAATAATAAATGCTTCGTGTGCTACATACTATAGCATAAACTTAGTAGTAGAGTGTAGTAAGCTACACACACACTCACTCACACACACACACACACAAAGAAATAATCTATTAGCAGTGATATTTATCCAATAGCTGAAGTGCCTGTTGGCTGTTATTCTCCATTAAAGGTTATATGGTAGGTGAGCGATGTAATTACACAAGCGAGAGTTCAGGGTTAGTTATGGAGGAGTGCCCCACTCCCACACACACGTAGACGCACACAAGCCGCAAGGAGAAGTGGTGGGACGGAGGAGGTCCTGCCTGAGAGGCTCTTTTACCACGCAGATGATTTTGCTTGACATCTAAGTGTATGTGTGAGAGAGAAAAAGAGAGAGAGAAAAAGAGAGAGAGAGTGGAATAAAGACGCAGAACCAATTAATCTAAATGCAAATCGCAGCCGACCCGCCTTCATTTACCTCCGACGATGAGGTCAGCACTCTGCAGATAATCAAATTACACGCACTTTGTTTCAGCAACTGCTTGTTTACGCGTGAGTGACCGATGCTAATGTGAACTCGGGTTTAAAACAGATAAACGATGCTGGATCCGGGCAGAGAACGCCAAGGAGGCTCCTAGATTAGTTTTAGCGCCCTAACGTCGCTGGATGTTAAGTCTCAATTATGTTCATCTGATTATGATCTAATCCACATTAGCAGATTATTGTTATTCGAAAACAATATTTAAGAAACTATGGTTTTGGTAAAAATGTTATGTATAAAGGTTGGTTTGAATAACTTTAATGAGAGAAATAACATGAGTGATGAGAGAAAAACAGGTAGGTTACTTATGACAGGAAAGACATGGCTTACAGGAAAGACAGGGATGTTGGGAATAAATGGAATGACAGAAATAACAAGAACAACAACGAGGACAGAACTATCAGGAATGACATGAGCATCGAGAAAAAAACACAACAACACATGCAGGAAGAGCAAAAAAAAAGACGAGAATAACAGGAATGACAGTAAGAGGAATACCATGAATATACTGTAGTATAACAGAAATGATGAGAATAAGGTAACAGTAACAGCAGTAACAATACATGAATAAAACGAATGGCAGGAATAAAAGAAATACAATTACAGGACAGTAAGAAATGACAGAAACATGTAAATATCAATACTAGGAAAGACAAATACCAAAAAGGAAATGAATAACAAGACAAACAGGAATGAGAAGAATGACATAATAGATGATCTAAAAATGTGATGTGTTGCATCACAGTCACCATCATCGAACCCCAGTGCACTGCAGTGATGTGCAGACCCACCAGCAGCACTGGGAATGGAAAAATGTATTTAAATTGGATTTTATTGTTAGCATTCACAAAGCTTTATGACTTTTATCTTAACCGCTTAAAATGTTCTAGAAGTTTCCTGTCTAGTGGCCTAATGAGAATGGACAGGACAGACAAGAAAATTCCACACAAACTGAGCTGGGAACATTATGAGAAAAAAAAAAAGCATATGTCTGCTCTTAGACAGAAGCGCCACATGAAATATGTAGAATAATAACGATCTAAAAATTTTAGCACCCTCTCAGAATAAATTAAGCTGAAAATGGTGTTTTGTCACATCGCCTCCACACTCATTTCCATCATCCAGTGCTCGGGTTATTCTCCGCTCAAAAAGAAACGCAGGAAGACACATTTACACAGAGCAGACAGCAGATGAAAAAGAAATCCGGGCCAGAGGGGGAAAAAAAAGGGGTCTTTCATTCTTCCTTATTCTTTCTCTCCTTTTTTTTCTTAACTTCTAGAAATAATAAACTTGAGACAGGGAGTGTTCAGGCAGACAGTGTGAACAGTGAAATTCCTGACTAGGGAAGTCACACACACACACACACACACACACACAAACACACAGAGCCAAGTTTTTTATTAAAACGTAAAAAACCGTGCAGTTAAAATGGCAGATGTGAAGAGAAACCTGGACAGATGGCTTGGACTTCAGCATCTACAGCTCAACGCTTTACCTGAACTATGTGAAGGGGGAAAAAAAAAAAAAGCTTTTCTTGCTTTATTGCACACCCACACACCCACACACACACACACACACACACACACACACAATGTGGGATAAAAAGATGAATCCAAAGCAGACGGTGGCTCTAGTGTGACAAGCATTTCAATAGGCTTTTATGCAGATTCTGGATTTACGCGCAAAAAAAAAACAAAAAAACGTAAATGGAAAAGTATGAGAAAAAAAATGTTTTGCTTATGAAGATGTGTGTTCTAAGATTTCCTTGATGCTCATGGTTGGAATACAGTGTTTGATGGAATAACAGGTAAAAAATCCAAACCTTTGCTTATTCTGTAAAACAGTAAAATAGCAAAATCTGTACAGCGTTGCTATGGTAACGAAAATATATTCTTACTTCTATAATTTAATCACTTGGGATTTATTCACTTCCTTATACTGTATTGAAGCTGTATATTCCGTTATATTACCCTTTCCATAATAACAGCTGGTGAAGTTTCCTATAAGAAAACATGCAAATACGTTCCATTTACAGAAGGAGTCTCCAGTTCCAGTGCTTTCTCACACTCTAACTTTACATCTTCCTACCGTTTCACCTTCAAGACTTTGCTTATAAAATCCCCCAAGATGCAAAACACTGAGCGGTACCCGCGTGAGACATTGTCGCGCCGCGTGTGTTGTTCTTTTCTGTCAAACCGCACGTGAGACGCGTGACACGGTCGTGTTTGAGGCTAATCTCATATAGCAGACCTCCTTCGCTCAGTATTTTCACCTCTCTGTTACGTTTTCCCTCTGGACACATAGTCGAGATGACTGACGTTCTCCAGCATCCCGAGTGTCACCCAGACAGACGGACGAGAGAAAATGACAGAGGGGAAAAAAGCCCTACAAATAGTAAATCATTTTCACGCGACTTACTTTCACAGGTGTTTCACAGGATGATTTAATCACAAGTTCTTATTTCGTCCAGATTTTCTTCCAAAGCTGTGTTCCTCAATTGTTGTTTGGGTTTAAATATAAAGGTTTTTTCAATGTATTATAATTCTGCCACTTAAAAAAAAAAGCGATTATGATAAGACACGATCCCAAAGCTTCATTCGCTAATTATGTGTTAAAGCTCATGTTTAAACCAAGTTCAATTCTGAGACCTTTGCTTTAATCGGATTGGGTTTCTAACACAAATTGACTGCAATAGACTTGAAAATATTGACGTCAAAGACCCCCCCATCTACGTATTTATTATAATAATGTGCCACAGTTTGACGTCTGGCCTCGGGATGATGTACACGTTTAGCCAGTATGAGATTTTCAATTGCAACGTAACTCGATTTTCTGTCAGTTGAAAAATAAAAATGCGTCCTCTTCAAAAAACGAATTAAGACGGCTCATGATATTCGTTATTAAACAACACTCTGCTTACGGTTTGAGTAATGCCAGCTTCTGGCTCGGCCTCCAACACAGCCAATACAAATATGCAAATTCGAATGGCTGGATGAGAAATGTTATTTGGTGAAGGTTTCTTTTTTGCATTACGTGGACCCAATTTTTTTACATTAAGTGGACCTGTCAAGGATTGGGTTTCGAATCAGATTTTCTCTGCCTTGATTTTGATTATACGTGGCCTGATGGCTAATTAGACTTTAAGGAAGAATTCAAATGGGTGTGTCTTCTGAAACAATGGCATAAATATTGCTTATTATATTACTTTGCATCATGTACTATGCAGGAACTACTGATTGGTCAAAGCCACTTCCTGTTACCCAAGTCAAGGGTTTCTGTTTCACTTTACAAGTGAAGTTGAAGGTTACATTCATCACAAGCGCATCACTAGTCCATAATCATCATCATCATCATCATCATCGCATTAACACTTAAGAACCATCACCTTTACTATTTTTCTTAGGAACCATATGCACCAACGTGGGAGACAAAATTATTCTATAACTCTGGGCGCTTCTTTGGTGCATTATTCTGCAGCAAATCCCTGAAAAGAGTCTTAGATGGTTCCTATGCTAAGAACCCTTAACCATCCAAAGAAAACTCAAGGAAACAATACAAATTGTATGGACCTACACCAGGAACTTTCCAACCATGGTCCTTGAAGCTGGAAGATAGCAATTCATGTTGTCTTCTCCCACTTCAGCCTCATCGAAAATGGTATCTTCCAGCTTCTGATTGACTGAACACATCTGATCCAGGTATTACTGGAAAACATGCAGGGCTGCAGCTCTCAAAGGATGTCCACCACTGACCTACAGTACACTCAAGGGTTTCTTGAGTGTTTGTTGGCATTCAAAATACAAACCGGATTCCAAAAAAGTTGGGACACTAAACAAATTGTGAATAAAAACTGAATGCAATGATGTGGAGA
>JAQMYJ010000013.1:1955604-1971709 GCA_030014305.1 Clarias laeviceps | reverse complement strand
CTCCACATCATTGCATTCAGTTTTTATTCACAATTTGTTTAGTGTCCCAACTTTTTTGGAATCCGGTTTGTAGTTTTTATCAACAAAACAAGAAAATAATCAGTCCTTTTCTGGAAACTGCTTCCAATCCATAGATCTGTTGAAGAACCTTTAACCTATACAAACACTTCCATAAAATGTGAAGAACCCCATTACAAGCAAACATAATTAGAAAATTTTAGCTACTGTATGTTACAAAAGATTGCAATGATGCTCTTTGTTAGATGGGAGTATTATAAGCATGAAAAGAGTTCTTCAAATGGTTGATGTTCAGACATTTCCCCCGGAGGAACGACCAAAGAATGTTTCAAGGAAAGGTTCAAGGAAAAAAAGGGATCCCGGAGGCTGTTCAATAATGGTGTAATCTGATTGGTTAATGGCCCCAAATGCTCTGCTGGTCTGTTCCAAATGGTTCCACCTCAGTCTAACTGGTTCCTCAGTGTGCTATCCTTCATCCATATGGATCTGGAGCAGAACCAATTCAGCCCTTTATGTGTCATACACACACACACCTCCTACATGGCAACCCATCTGTTCCTATCCTCCGTGGACGCAGAGCTCCGAGTCTCACACACAGCACCTGCTGTTTACTCCTGCGGTAAAGAAATCTGCTGCTTTTCTTCTCCTCGGTCCCATTGTGCGTGGTAACCACACGCGTGCTAAGATTAGCACCGATGAGACCAGCAAGCAGCATGACTTCCCGAAATTCCAGCACAGATTAATGAAGCTAAAAATAATTCTGAAAATGCCCTGCAGCTCTTCAGCATGTCAGATTTGGAGGAAGAAGATCCTCAGTGACAGTGCTCAAGTACAATATTATGTTAGTGATGAGGAGTGTGATGGAAACTGCGCTGTGGAAAGGAAATCAGAAATAGTGGCAGTTACATTATTTGCAGATTAATTTAACACCAGTAAAGCTTTTCAGAACTGTTAACTGTAACTCGTAATGTTTTATATACGGTATCTTAGCCATTCAATGTTAGTGTTTCTGTTCAATATAAGTCATTTGCAGAAGCGGCAGAAGTACATAAACTCAATAGTTGAGTAAAGGTATAAGTACTTGCCTAAAAATGTATCCCACTTCAAAATTTTTACTCAAGTTGAAGTACTAAGGGGACCATGGTGGCTTAGTACTGTAGTTAACACTGTTGCCTCGCACCTCCAGGGTCAGGGTTTGATTCCACCTTGGGTCTGTGTGCGAGTGTGTTCTACCCATGCTTGGAGGGTTTCCCTCGGGTTCTCTGGTTTCCTCCCACAGTCCAAAGACATGCAGATTACATTAATGTCATTGTCTCTTTGACGCATTTTTTTTTTCTTCCTGGAAACAGTATTTTAAAGAATTTTAAACACAATGTTTTCTGATGGTGTTGATAACATGAATGTGGGAGTCTAGTAGAGATCGACTAGACAAGATCTGTTAGTTAGTATTGTGCTGAAAATGTGCAACAACGCTCTTGAATATTTGATTCGTTTGTGACCCACCTCAGTCTCAGACAGATGTGGCAAAGGCTTTGGGTTACTGATAAGATGGTTGGTGGTTTGAGGTATGGCACTACCAAGTTGCCATTGTTGAAGCCATGAGCAAAGACTTTACCCTGCTTAAGGGGGCGCTGTATCCTGCGCTCTGACCCCAGCGTCCTAACTGGGATTTGTGAAAAATAAAAAATAAATAAATAAATAAATCACTGTACTGTATAGTACATGTAACAAATAATTGAATCTTATTTAATAAACCTTAACCTATATGATGAATTACATTTTTTTTTTTTTTCGTTACTGTTTCACATATCATTGTGTCACAGTCAATGTTTTTCAAATGTAATTTCTTCAGAAAACATGGAAAAAGGGCCTCATCTGCCGAGATTGCACCGCCTGATAAACAGACAAAAGCAACCAAGCTGGATATAAATACAATAAATCAGTCAAGAGAAGCAAATACTACAGGCCAGGGAGGAACAGGGGAGCTGTCACTGTAATAGTTCTGCAAAATATCAGTGTGTTTTCAGATTTCAAGAATGACTAGGGTGTTTTTTATTATTATTATTATTATTTTTAAGAAATCAGTCTATTCCTGACCTAAAAAAAATAAATTATATAAAAATGTTTCGCGCTTCATTTTAAGCAATTTGTGAAATTATTACTATTGCTAGTTAATTGTTGTGTTTCCTGTAAGCAATTTGTAAGTTTGTTACTCAACTCTAGCTGTTTAGTTTACTGCAAATAATTTCTAAAATCAGTGCCATTTTACGCCAGCTGTTCTGTTTATTGTAAGTATGTTCTAAGATTATTACTAATGTTAGTCAGTTGTTCTGTTTCTTGTAAGCAATCCGTAAGAATATTTTATCGCTGGTCAGCTCTATAGCCGCCCTGTTTATCGCTGTTTGTAAGATTATTACTGCTGATTAATGCCTGCTGTTCTGTTCACTGTAAGAAATGTAAAGGTGTATTAGTGTTGCTAGCCATTTAACGCTAGTTGTTCTGTTCATCGTCTGCAGTCGAGGAGATGACAAGGACCAGGAGGCTCCGGTGATGTCAGACAGGCGAAATGTTGAGGATGACAAAAAAGAAACACTGCACAGACGTTACACAAACTCCACCATTACCTCAACCCTTCCACAGACAATTAAACAAGCTGCTGGAGATCTCTCTCTCTCACACACACACACACACACACACACACACACACACACACACACATTTTCATTTCCAGCTGTTGATGATGAGTCATTAACTCAGTGAAATGTAAAACTCTACACTAAGGTCAACACACACACACACACACACACACACACACAGCCTGCGTGCTTCATTTAACACCAAATCTCAAAACTAGCATTCAAAAGTCTCAAGTATAAACTACAGCTCATATTTTTCTCTCTCCGTTCTCCACCAATACACACACACACACACACACACACACACACATTCTTTGTCAGGATGATGAGGATTAGAGACTGTTGCTGAGGGACGGTAAGACCTCAGTGGTTAAAAACGCCAAAAAGTGAAGCTCTAATGTCACAAAGCTATAGATGTTTACTATTAAAAGCTAGCCGCGCTAGTCACCCTGTATATTATAAGTATGATGTCATCGTGTTTTTAAAAAAATTTTTTTAGGTAATAGTAGAAATTGTTCATATGCACATGCTAGCTTATGTAATCAGAGCACACTGCAAACGTACCCAAATCCTGTACGTTAGCAAACGTAGCGTCCCGCTAGATAAAACATTACTCAAGTAAAAGGAGAAGTTCTCAATGTACATTTGTAGAACTCAAGTTCGTGAAAGTACAAAAGTGCTCGCCTATTAACAAATACTTAATTATCAAAAGTACTCAATTTGTATTAGCATAAACTAGCATTAAATTTTAGTAAAAGAGTCTCTTTCACTCTCTCTCTCTCTACATGATCAGGCATTTCACAAAAAAGGAAAGGAAAATCAGACAATTATGCATAGTAGCCTGCAGGTGGCGATATTTCCGCTTCACATTCTACACATCACGGAAATGTAGTGATGTAGAAAGTACAGATATTTCTTGTAGAATGTTGAGTCAAAATAAAAGGGTTATATGACTAGTAAAACTGCTCAACTAAAAGAAAGATATACTTAAATAATGACGTATATGTACTTATTTACCTTCCACCTCTGAGTACATTTACATACGCTTGGTAAGTTTGTTTTTTCTTAAACTGTACTTCCTGAAAGATCAATTCATCTTAGCTTTCACAAAAACTACAATGCGAGTTAATAACGATGATTTAGCTAAAACTAAACGTTTAAACTAAAACGTTAATATCTAACACATTATAACTGCATCAGTTTCTACTGAATCCCGACAAATAATGCTAATTTATTCAGCTGTGATTAACAATACAGGAAAACAATATTAGCTTAGCTTTATTTGAACTACTGCTTATCGAATTGCACTGTTTGATGTAGAAATGTCTAGCCGATGCAGCTCTAGTTGTCTTTCATGCTGATTCTGTTGCCTTGGTTTTCGTTCGCTCACTTCTAATTGTCAGCATGATTAAGGGAATGTCTTTCCTCAGGGACTTTCCTCTCTCGGTAAAAAATGCCGATGTATCGACACGTGTAAAGAAAACTCTGGAGACACTCCAGCGGAGGAATGTATTTGTTTTCTCTCTCGCACCCGGGAACGTTTCCCTCCGCCGAGCATGAATAATAAATGTCTCGCCAATACAAACTGTTGCGTCAGATGATGGAGCGATTTGCCGGTTAGTCGACCTCATCTGCGTCCGCACGAGTCCACCGCTGTGAGATATCTGAGACACCGTTTCCTCTGAGGGCACGGGTTGAAAATGCTAACCTTGCAGAATTAGCCGGCTGGATTATGCAGGCCACGGAGGCCTGGCGAGCAAGTGCGGCTCTCGTGTTTGATTTGGAAATGTTCAGGATACGTTGTGAAGGTATGAAAGAAAAGACTATATAAAGTGCAGACGCCAAAAAACAAAATGATTGTGGGATTCTTGGTTAAAGCTAGCATGGAGTACCAAAAGGAACCAACTGACGTTACGTTCTACAGTAAGCTCGAGTTGCATTTGATATCAGAGTGGTCAATAATTCTTTGTAATTGTTTCACATTTTTCACTACTGACCCTGTACTCAAAACACTGCGTACGTCTTTTTGTTCCTCTTATACCACAATAATTTTGTATTGGTCCCCGAAGGGACATGAGAAACAGAAAACAAATGAATTCCCTTTTAACAAAAATTTAGTAAAAATATCTCAATTTCATCACTTACTTATTTTCCTACAGCACCACCACCACCACAGGGAGCTTCTTTATTCCTCACAGGGTGAAGTTCAGATTTTTTTATGCATGTTTCCATAATTAGCTCTCGAGTCACGCTCGATGGCTGGACGGCAGCCGTATATATCAGGAAGTGTGAACGGACAGCTTTTTTTTTTTTTGCAACCTGCTGCTTCATACCAACCATACAGTTAATCATTTTTCTGGCCCTCATTTGGAAGAATTGAAAGAACGCCAGAGCAAGCAGTGTGTGATTAGAGGCAGCGAGTGTGTCTGAACGGGGTCGTTGATGCTGATCGCGGCTAACATTCCTCAGTTCGCTAACTGCATTCATGATTAATGTGAAAGATTCAAGAGATTTCTCATATCTCAGTAGGTTTAATCCAGATAATTGGTGTTTTTTAATCTTGTCGTTCAGCCAAATACAGGCAACACACACACACACAATCATATACACACACGGTTAGAGGCTATTTCTGTCTATCTCACCCACCCACACATACACGTCTTTCAGTACAAATTGTCGTCCTTTGAAACTGAGTAAGGGTAAGTTGGCATAATAGAACAGGGTGAACAACCTCTCTCTCTCTCTCTCTCTCTCTCTCTCACACACATACACACACATCTCATCATTATCACTAATTCTCCTGGCTCCTTTCCCTGTGTAACGCTCTGTCAATGGCGGTAATAGAAACTGACTCGCACACCTCGCTTAGCTGCCAGTCCAGCTCCTTCAACGCTCACTGACTGCTTCCATAGTAAAAAGGAAAAAAAAAAGAAGAAAAGGAAAAAAAAAAGAAGCCCCAACAAAGGAGCCAGGATGGGGTTTGGAAACTCTCTGCTTTAATCGACTTTATTTTAACAGGTTGAGAATCTGAATAGAGAAAATGCTCAGCTCTGAAATGTCCATATTTCCTTAACGCTCATGAAAAAAATTAATCGACTTTTAATTCCGAATCGAGGAATTAAATCAATCATGTTGAAGCTGAAGCCAAAGGACTGAGCTGTAGAGCTGCTAATGTTTTTGAGACTTGCCTGAATAACAACAGATGTCTTTGTAGAAGTATTGAATCAATTGTTGATAGCATTGACTTTTGAAGCACTTATTGATAACATTGACTGAAATGTTGATTTTTATACACACTTCGTCTGATCAAAGGAAGATCAAAAGGTTCTGCGGGGACATTTTCACCCAACACAACCGTGTCACCTCCTCCGCCATCCCCCGACAAGTGACTTTCCCCCCTTTTATGCTCAACATGAAACCGAACCAATCTTACTGAAGAATCAAACACATTTCTGTGATTCCGACTCGGTGAACAGACTCACTGGTGTGACTCAAGCAACCCTAATGAACTCATTTAAATGCATGTTTGTGTCTCTTCTAGATTCCTTTCAAGTGGAAATAGTCCGCTGCTTAGTTTCGTCAAATAAGAAGCCAGGTTTGCCATCACAGGAGCCTCATCCTTACGTTCGATTTCCCTTCTGTCGCACTTCCTGACTCCCGCTGAGATCCCTCTTGGAAACTGATCAAAGGCTAATATGTCGAGGGAGATATCAATTGTTTAAGTTCTCTCTTGCAGATGTCAAGACGAGTTGATTAATAAGATATGCTTGGCTTTTTAGATCATATAAAGAAAACCCTCTGAACCTCTTTTTATGGTCATTGTGTTGGATTTGATGTGTTTTTTTTTCGAGTTTGTTGTCATTGTGTTAGTTTTTCATGTTGTGTTTTTGGGCTCATTGTTGTCTTCTTTTTTATGTCAGGGTTTTGTATTTGTTGTTGTATTGGTTTTGATGTGTTTTGGGGTTTGTTATTGTGTTGCAAGATCGATTTTGTGTTTTTGGCTTTGTTGTCATTGTGCTAGTTTTGTTGTTATGCTTGTGGTATATCATGTTGTTAGTATAATGTTTCATTGATTTTGTTCTGACGTATATTGTTGTGTTGCAGGTTTTGCTGTTGATCTTGTCATGTTTTTGGTTTTGTTGTTATTGTGTTGGCTTTCAATTTTTTTTTTTTTTTTTTTTACATTGCCATCATATCTATAGTTTTAGGCAACCTTCAATTATCAATTATTCCCCAAATAATAGAATCGTGACAGAATCCTGGGCACCCAAGGCTTACCCATGCCCACAGGGGCCAAAGGTCCAGCCCATCTGAAAAGCCGATGTAGGACACATTGATGATAAAACAATGCTGGCCATGATAGAAAGGCACCAGAACACTCAGTGTACCACAACCCACTGCACACACGGTCCAGCAGGCAAAGAGCCCAAGGCCTCTGAGGTGACTTCTAAACAGCCCAGATCCCAAACCGATCAAGCCACATGGCATCCACTGGACAAATAAGTCTGATCAACAGGGGCCCCACGCTACAACCCACAGAACAAAAAGTCCCGGTGTTAAACACCACAGCAGTCCCCGGAGGCGTTGTGGAGCCATGGCGTGAGGGGCCAGAGCTGCCCAGGAGGCACAAGAAGAACCCAAACCCTAGGTTTTTTAATGTTAATGGTTTAAAGCTACAGCACATCAGTGCATACATATTTGTCTATGTTAACAACTCACACCGCATTTGAATAATGCGTAATGTATTTGTGATTTTTTTTTAAGAAGGCACTGATTCTGCAGGTGTAAAAGAAGAAAAAAAGCTGTTAGTGAGAAACAACCTGTGCATCACACTGTGATGTCGGTCAGAGCCAAGACGTGTCCAGTGTGTGAGATAGCCTCTAGCTCGGTGTGTGAGGTAGCCTCTAGCTCGGTGTGTGAGGTAGCCTCTAGCTCAGTATGTGACCTCCATTGTGTGGGCTGTGATTGAAAAAGCTGATCATGAGAGAGTCAAGTTGCTAAACTTTGACCTCATGCTATCTGATGGCTTCTTCACTGCTACAGGGGCTTTTAAAGTTTTAATGCCTCTGATTTATAGTGGCTTTGGTCGAGTTTGATAAAAACTTCCTGCCAGGTTACACGACTCTAAAGATTCTAACCTGCCACAAGAACTTCATTATTAAGTTCCACAAAGTTCTGCTTTAGGACCAAAAGTGTTTATATTTATATATATATATATATATATATATATTATATATATATACAGTATATCATGCTGTGGTTACAATACTGCTGTTCAGCAAAGTACACGTTGAGTCTTAAACGTTGAGTCTGAGGGTAAACATTAGAAATGCCTCTATAGAAGGAGAACCGCACACCATACTGTAAGGAATCAAGCAACAAACTATAACACCTGATATTCTATTGACACTTTTTAGTTTTGTTGTTTGTTGAATTATTGTTTTGTTGTTATGTTGTTGGATTTGTTGTCAAGTCTTGGCTTTAATGTCATACTGTTTGATTCATTTCACAGTGAAATTTGTAGTTTTGTCATTTTATTGGGTTTGTTGTGTGTTTTGTTCTAATGGTTTTTTGTGTTGTGCTGTTACGTATTCGTTGTCATATTTTTGGGTTTGTTGTCATTCTATTTGTTTTGATGTGTTTTTGGTGTTTGTTTTGGTTTGTTTTTGGTTGAATTGGATTTGGTGTCATGTACTTGGATTTGTTGTCATTCCGTTTTGATATGTCTTTGGTTTTGTTATTGCGTTCTTAGTTTGAGGTTGTTCTCTTGATTTTGATGGCATGTTTTTGCTCACTTGATGTTGTCTTGTTGGATTTGATGTCAAGTTTATTGTCATTTTAATGTTGGCCTTTTGTTTGATTTTTTGATGTTCTTGTTGCATTGCTAGTTTGACGTCATTCTCTTTGTTTTGTTCTTTTTTTATTTTGTGATGTTTTCATTGTGTATGTTATGATTTTTGCACAAGATGCAAAGCTTGATCTATGCTGAGACTCAGGACTCATCTTTGGATGAATCTAGCTACCCTTTACAACTCACATTCCAGTCACAAGTCAAAATTTTATTAATTTATTTTTTAAAAAAAAGCATTAGTAATTGTTTCATAAAACGGCTATTGAAAGAGATTGTTTTAAAATCATTTTTCATAACGTCCTCCTTCCTGCTTTCCACGGTTGCACTGGGGAATATGGCTGCGCATGAAGATCACTGAAGATTGATGGAACTTTGGTTGAGAAATAAAATTTGTGTAGAACTGATGGAATAAACCAGTTCCTGGTAGCAGATTCAGAGTTCTGGACCTGACACTAATCCGGCTCCCTGTAGGCTTGAGATAATAAACTGATGAACTAAGTCCGATTTCCTGGAGCAAAGAAAATGGCCACACTGGGAACAGAGCTGAGTACTATAAACATGTTGTGAGAGCAGGAGTTATTGAGGATGTGCTGTTCTCCAGTCAAGGAGAAAATGAAGACAGCTGCAATCGACCAGAACGAGTCTGCGGGAAAGCAAATGTCAAAGCATATCAAAATCCAGACGTCTTCTTTGCCTTCTGCTCTCGAGAATTCCATTCTTTAAGACAAAATGTTTATTGCCATTCTTTAAGACTAAACCTCACAATTATCGATTATAAACCACTAATTGAAGATGGATGCCAAATCAGCCTAGTGAGTTAGCAATGGGAACAAATTTATTTTCAACCCTGATTTTGATGACATCATGAATGACATAGAACAAGAACAATGATCTTCACAGGAGCCACTTGTGATGTAAGGTCGATATAAGAACCTTTCATTTTCGGTGGTCATTTGCGAGCTTGCTGACAGAAACTCTTAGTCTTGTCTATCTTTAACATCAACCCCTCCATCACCAAGACAACCTCATGTTAATCATTTGGTTTCTTGAGAACCCTGGAGAAACCTACAGGGGAATGATTCTGTAGAAAGATACCGTCACACACACACACACACACACACACACACTGACTCACAACCACACTCTGCCACATCTCCATTCTCATCTCATGTGAAATAAAAAAGATTTGACTGAATAATTAATGTGTGATGTGCTTGTGAATGTCGATCAAGTTCAATCCAATCACTGTGAATATAATTACCTTAAATTGCATGAATATTAAATTTGGTAAGCTAATGCTGTTAAATAATCAAGTTTAAACATACGTTCTGAAAATGAATTATCAAAGTGAACTCAAAGGTCTGTTATTTAGAGCGAGCCAATGTTTAATTTCCAACAATACCTTAAATAATTTATTCTTATGTTATTTTAGTGATGGATAAAGTTTAAGGACTGTGGACATAAAAGTGACGATGATTGTCAAAGTGATTTCTCTAATTTCTATTTATTTTTTTTATTTGCGTAATGTGACTAAAATTTGATTTTCATGAAAAAAAAAAATGTAAAAATGAATGACCAATATTTTTATAGATGTAACATTTCCATAAAAGTGATAAAATGTTTTTATTTAAGTGTGTGTCAAACCTTAAAAGCAACATTAAGGGTAAAAAAGTATCATGGGTTCTTTTTAGTAATTTAGCATTTATTAACATTTTATGGAAACAAAACACGAACAAACCTAATTAGGAGTGAATGATGCAATATATATTAAACAAAATCTTTGTCACAATACTGTGGAGAAAAAGGTCCTAATTATGAACGTGATTATTTCTTAAGTAATCTGACTAAAACAAGGTTTTCATGAAAATCAAGGCTGTAAGGTTGTCGAAATTAGATTTGCACATGTTAAATAAGATAACAATTATAATATAATAAAAATTCTGGATAGAAATATATTTTAAAAGGATGAATTTATTGGTTTGTTTTGTATACTGTATATGGGCTGGGCTGAAAAATTGTTTTTTCTAAAACTATTTTGAATGCCAAAGAACCCTCAAGTTCTCCCTTGAGTGTACTGTAGGTCAGCGGTGGACATCCTTTGAGAGCTGCAGCCCTGCATGTTTTCCAATAATACCTGGATCAGATGTGTTCAGTCAATCAGAAGCTGGAAGATACAGTACCATTTTCGATGAGGCTGGAGTGGGAGAAGACAACATGAATTGCTATCTTCCAGCTTCAAGGTCCATGGTTGGAAATTTCCTGGTGTAGGTCCATACAATTTGTGCAAGAGGAGCTCAGCTTTTCTTAAACACAAGCAGAGGGGACTTTAAGGTAAAAAAAAAAAAAAAAGGTGGGGAACCACCGGCATAGGGTGCACAACTACATTACCAGGACCTACAGCATAGACATAATGCCAAAGCATAAATTAGGCTTAAACCAATTAACGTTTGTCTCTAGATGTCTATAGAACTTAACTTAAATCGATAACTTACATTTAGATTTTCTAGAGTTTTGGCACAATCGAAGCCCCACATCCACGTTGGTGTAACTGGGATATGACCAAACGGGAAGCCAAAATCCCATTTACAATCTATTTTTCCATTTACCTACAGTAGGGTTATTGGCAGAGGCAAGTGGGTGGGGCTGGGTGATCCAATGCTGAGTGATCAATTGCTTATTACTGTACATTGGTTATGCCTGAAGAAACATTTGAAACTGTCAGGATCTCCTGCAGTAAAAGCAGACTAGCTACTGTAGCTTAAATTAACCAGTGTTAAATTTGAATGTATAAACATTGTATTTGAACCGTATCTTGTGTCGTAAAATAAACAAATAATTTAAATGATGTAAAGATTTTCTGCACTACCTGGGAGACCTGCAATTAAACTGAAGCGCCTGTAGTAGTGATCAAAACATATACTGTAGTCACTGGTGTGACATGAGGTGAATACAATGCTGCTGTGTAAACACAATGTGCACTCTGTAATTTTCCTGACATCTCTTCTGCTGTTACGGTTAAGTGCCTTGATCTTGGGCTCAGTGATGCTACAGCAGGAGGGCGACACCCATTCTGCTACAGGTTAACTCCATGCACCAGTCAAACCCCTGTCTGATGTGGAGCTTAAATTCGTTTTATTTTTGGTGGAAGGTTTAGATATAGTCTAAGTGGCACATTTTTTTTATGTGGTTAGTTCGCAAAGCACCTTGTTAAGATCGAAGGGAACTTATAATATCAAAGAGTGTAAAGTTCCTGCACAAAATACACTGACTGGAAAAATGGCTGCCTAAATGGCCTACAGAAGCTCATTTAGCTGAGCTCGTTTGTGCACCAGAGCATGATGATGTTCTGTAATCTGGAAACAAAAACCAGATGGTGAATGTGCTAACAGCTTCAGATGTTCACTCAAGAAGAACTCCAAAGTTGCACACGTTCTTCAAGTGTTTTTATCCACATTTGACTCAGGGTGAAAAGAACCATGATGGTTCGAGGAGGCATATGAGATCATTCTGTACAATCTAGAGCAATATAGTGTTATAATATATTGCTATAAAAATGTGTGAGGGGGTAGAAGAAACGAAAGGTTCAACTGATGTACTGGAAAAATAACTTGAGGTCGAGCACTGAACAGATTGTAAAACTGCGGTATCATTACAACCTGAAGCTTTCTCATTAGAATTATTTTTCTTACCAACATCTCCATCTGTGCTTCATACAAAGATGTTGACAAGAAACAGAATAAAATCTCAGACATGTGGTTGTTTGTATGTTTTAGTTGACAGTCTTCCTTATGTCCCATGTAAATGATAAAATTATCAGTTATAATTAATATGAATAAATGGTCCCCTGAAGCGATGTACTCAGTGAAGCGGTTGATGCTGAAGAAACACACCAGAATCAATAACATAATGGCCCTGTCTTTAAAAATGCATGACTTTATTATTTATTATTAATATGTAATCATGTTTATGCTACAAATCAAATGATTTCAAATGATAATGAAAATGATGTCCTGAATTTCACTTCAGAACTTAATACCCTGGCCTCGACCCAATTCTGGAACCACTTGGAAACTGTGATTATGGAGTTAACTCGGACACTAGATCGAACACTGGAGAATCACTTTGGAATGTGGCCTTACTTTAGACTGTGTGTAGGGGTTCTTCGACTTGGTCACTAGAGCCATGGACTCTGTACACGATACACACAAAAACTAGGAGCCATTCGGATATCAATTGGCAAGTCATCCAGAGACGAGGCCCAATAACCGAAAAAGCACGGTCACCTCTACGCTTGAGTCTGGAGTGTGGGATTAAGAGGAGGTTCTGGTCGCAGGATCTCAGACTTCTCAGGGGGGTACAGGATGATGGTGCAGCAATTGAGATAAGTAGATGGGTGCTTGCTGGTGTAACGATTTAAAAACAAATAGTAAAATTTTAAAAATGAATTCTGAATTGAACAGGCAGCCAATGAAGGGCGGAGTCACATGATCCCTTTTTTTCTTTCGGCAGCGGCGTTTTGAACCAGTTGAAGACGAGCGATTTGAGATTTAGAAACGCCATAATAAAGAGAGTAGCAATAGTCAAGGCGGGTTGTAATGAAAGCATGAATGGCCATCTCTAGAGTCTTATCAGTGAGAAAAGGTTTCATTTTTGCGAGCGTACGGGGCTGGTAAAAGCTAGATCCAATCACGGTAGAGATTTGTTTATCAAGTTTTAGTGTATCATCTAACAGGAAACCTAAATTCCGAACCTGAGAGGATCTAAAAGCTGATAGAGGACCCAGATCAAGATCAGGGGCCTTCATGTGTTCCGAAGGGCCAAAGACTATCACCTCAACTAAGAAACTTTTAGTTGGTCATGATAATCCCGACATAAACGGCTGTTTTTGCCCAGCAAAGTGTTGGTGCCATCATGGAACATTTTTTTTGGTTTCTGTCTGAAGGCCTGTGCTTTGGCTGTCTGAAAACAAAGAACTGTTTTGAAATTGGGCATCGGTTCCAAACTTGGACCAAAATACTCTGGATTGAAATGATAAAACTCTAGTCCAAGGGCCTCTGGACTCAACACTAATACTACAGATGGGGATTCTGAATTCGACCCTGGCTTAAGAACTAAGGCGTGTGGACACCGCAATGTGGACTAAATTCTGGATTTTATTTAGATGCTTCAATAGGGATTGTTAATGAAACTTGAATTCCAGAGATAGAGGCCTCAAACTGGAATTGAAGTTTGTAAGGAAGTCTGAACCTGATTTGGGCACTACAGAAACGTGTTCAGACTTCAGAGCTAGGGTTTCTATGACTATATTTGAGAGTCTCTGGACTGTGCTAGGCACTGCTACGCTGCAAATAGTGACACTCACTTTGCTAACTGGACACTGGATAGTGACTTTGACTCAAAGTTTAAAGTTCGTTGTAACTAACTTGTGTCCAGGGGATTCTGGACTTGGGCGATAATATTCCTCAAAGTGTTTCTGTTCTTCCTCCCATCACTTTGTTTCGCATTTGCATACAAAGAGCTAAAGACTCTGGACTTGCCTTGGGCTTATAGTGGAAATTAGAGCTTCAGCTGTAGGAAAACTAGCTCGAAAAAACACATCTAGCTCTGGTTTCTCATTGGGGATGAATGACTTTAGGCAGCTTTGTCGCTCAATGCATTATAACATTGAATTAGCGATAAGATTCATTCGCGTTGAGCAACATTGCCAATTCTGCACGACTGAATACAAATGGAAACTACCACTGTTGTAAAAAAAAACGGAAAATACACTGGATATGCACACAATAAGACCATTTTGTCCCTGGGTTTCTCTACAATATATTTCCTACAATATGTGTTGAGTTATCGGATCAGCTCGAACATTCGGGTGACAAAAAGCCATTCTGATGTGGTACAGAGAGAAGAACAGTAGCGCCACAAACACTGAATTATGCATTCACACAGAATGTGTGTGTGTGTGTGTGTGTTATCAGCAGAAGGCAGCTGGGACATCAATGCAACTATAAAGCTCAAGGCTGTGGTGCCCAGTGTGTGAATGTGTGTGTGTGTGTGTGTGTGTGGGGGCATTTAAGCATCAGCAGAAAGTTCAGATTGTGTAACAAGTAGGAAGGAAGAACGAGTCTGTGTGTGTGTGTGTGTGTGTGTGTGTGTGTTTGTTTTGGTTCTCTAGTGGGCAAAAGCAACAGAACAGATGAGCTGCCACATAGGAGGCAAGTGTGTGTGTGTGTGTGTGTGTGTGTGTGTGTGTGTGTGTGTGTGTGTGTGTACAATAATGCACACTTGGTTTTCCTCCAGGTCAGTACAGATGGACTGGAGCTTCAGGAGGCCGTCACACTCACCGTCCCTCACAGGGAGCTGGAAGCATAACGACCTAAATGGACCAATCAGGAGGAAGAGTTCGGGACATTAACCAATCAGAAGTCTCTGGTCTGGACAGGAGGGTGTATCATTAGACCCAGGTGCACTGCTCGCTGCTACAGCTGTCACCTTCGATCGTTTGAAACATACATTAATGCTGTCTTTTCCCAGAAGCAGCATTAGCAAGACCAATAAAAACAACAACAACAACAACAACAACAACAACAATAATAATAATAGAGAACATGACCTGTCTTTTTTTTTTCATAAACATAGTTGTTAACAGATATTACATAAAGTATTATCTCTCTTACTTTCTTTCCGTGTGTGTGTGTGTGTGTGTCCATTCTTAAAAGGAGTCGAAATAACTACAACATTTTATACCCTTTGATTTAGTCAGAACGTATCGTATTTTATCTCCTCTAACACTGTCAGCTTGAATGTAGGTAAAAACTGTGACCTTGAAAACAGAGAGAGATTAAAAATAAACAGCCGGTTGTGATTGAAGGTTTATTTGTTTCTTTAGATCCTTTTACGAAAATGCATTTGTACTGTTTGAGTGGAGCAACTGATTGCTTTTGGGACACACACACACACACGCACACACACACACACACACACACACACACACAGCTTTTACCCATTTTATGTTGACTTTAGTTGCCAAGTTAAAAGTCTATTTTTTCACTTTTCCTCCTTGATGTTTTCTCTTTTTATCTCCTTCTATATTTTACCTTTCTTTCTTTCTTCTCTCTCTCTCTCGCTCCTTGTCTCCTTTTGTCCCTGTGACCCAGCCAGCTACCCACAGAGACACGCTCATTGTGATGTCCCAGTACAGTTTCCTGTAGGACCGCGAAACCCATTAATGACCCACGAGGTCTTTCACAGGTATTTTCTTTCCCAAATGCTTACATTTCTTCTTCTTCTTCTTTATGATTATCATTATCTCATCATACACTAGGTGGCGTTGTTATTGTCCCACAATTTCCAGCAAGAACGTCGACATTATGAAAGAAAAATGAAAGAAAAAGAGACCATATTAAGAACGGATTAGCTAAATTTGAATAAGTATGAGCTGATCTTCTTACAAAAAAAAAAATAATAAAAAATGCCTTTGAAATATAAACTCCAGGCTGAATTAATGTGCACTAGCAAGGGATTTTGCCTAATTAGTGCTAAGCAGAGCTAACATGCCTGGGGGGGGGGGGGGGGGGGGGGGGGGGGGGGGGGGGGGGGGGGGGGG
>JAQMYJ010000013.1:1913506-1925307 GCA_030014305.1 Clarias laeviceps | reverse complement strand
CTTTAAGACACACCCATCTGCTCCACTTTAAGACACACCCATCTGATCTCCTTTAAGACACACCCATCTGCTCCACTTTAAGACACACCCATCTGCTCCACTTTAAGACACACCCATCTGCTCCACTTTAAGACACACCCATCTGGTCTCCTCTAAGACACACACATTTGATCCCCTTTCAAACACCTCCATCTGGTTTATTTTAAGATACAGTACAACCATCTTTTAGAGTATAAGCTGTGTAACTTAGACACACTCATCTGATAATTAGACATATCCTTCTGATTTACACTTAGATATGCTTGTTTGTTCCACTTCTATGCACCATCTGCTCCACTTAAAGACACCTCCGTCATTTCCACTTCACCCCTTACCAAAAAGAAGTTTATTTAAGTGTGCTAATTGTTCACTTCTTTTAAACTACAAATGAGTTTTCTTTTCATGTACTTACAGGTATATTTAAATGTATACTTCAGTATCTCTGCCTTAACCTGTCAAGTATACAGAAAAGTATTCTTATACAGTACGTCGGCCTAATGGTGCGTAATATTTTGATTAAGATATAATACGTAGATGGAACTTTTTAAGTATTATTGTTTTGTACATAAAGTTCAAGTATACCTCTCTATGCTGCCTATAAGTAAACCTGATCTTTTATATACAGAGTTATTAACCAAGACAGGAACAGATAAAACTTCTTGAAGATTTTATTAACAATTCATCCAATGTGTGAGAGTACTGGCTGATATTATACACTGATCGGCCATAACATAAACTTCATTAATTAACATCGATTATCAATTATGTGCCAGTAAACTGCTGTCAGAATCTTGGGCACAGTAGGCTTACCCATGCCAGTGGGGACCAAAGGCCGGCGCATATGGGCCGATCCCAGCGAAAAGCCAATGAGGTACAAATTGCTGAAAAGAGTCAATGCTATTCGCCCCAGAACACCTGATGGACCACGAGCCCAAGATCGCACACCCAATACCTTAAACAAGTTTGAAATCCTCAGTCAGAAATCAAGGGGACAGAGCAGACAGGTTGGATAGGAACCTAACAGGAGCAGTATCACGGTGGTTGTTTCGGGTTTTCATACTACAGTATACAGTAAATAATATATTTCTTAACATTACTTAACATAACTCTCTTATCGTAACTAACATTCTTATTGTAATCGTACTTTCATACAATAATAACTTTCATTATGTAACTTCAATTTTGTTAATTTTTCTGGGGATCCAGTTTAATGCTGTTTTCTCCTGGCTAAATGTAATAATATACGTACAGGATTATGGGCCAGTGGTGGTTCAAATGGTTAACATTCTTGTTTACTGAGTTTTAAATATTGCCTATTTTCAATTTTAAGTTTCCGCAGGCATTCCCGCATCGGTGTGTGCGGCCAGTGAGGTAGGTTTATTTACGTTTGTTTTGGCAGGCGTCTTTATATTTGGTTTCTGCAGTGTGTGTGATATGAATGTGTGTTTATTTTGTACCTTGTCAGGTGTTTGAACAGTTTAACAATGGAATGATGTTATTAAAGTGCAAGAAGTGAAGTAAGAAGAACAAGTTTACCAGTAATGGAAGTACCACAGTGTTGTGTATTTCATTGAGGCAGCGATGTTAATGGTTACAACACTGGACTTCAAACCCACCAAGCAAACCACTGCAAATAAGAAAAGATCATGTTTGTTTCCATTTAGTTAAACAGCTGGTTGAATTTAATGTTCCTTTGCCTCAGTTATTTAACAGGGCAGAAGATTGTAGAGAGGTACAACCGGTTTGGGGCAGCGAGGGACTGATTTCAGACGAGCTACACAAAGGCTAATCTCAGCCTTCCCAGATTAAGACTCTGCTCATACTGTGTGTTTGTTGTTTTGTTTTTATCTGCAATGTTGATATGTGCAGTACAATTGTAATTTGGTATCTGAATATGTCTTGTGAATTTTTATAATTCAACTGGTAATGTTTCTTTGTTAACTTCAAAACTACTTAAAGTAAGATATAAGAACTTATACCTAAATATATGCATATACGCATTATAGACACACCTGTCTGGTCTACTGAAAGTCTCACCCTTCTGGTCTACTTAAAGACACACCCATCTGGGCTAATTAAAGACGCACTCGTCCAGTCTACTTAAAGTCCCACCTTTCTGGTTCCCTTTATGATGCACCTGTCCAATATACATAAAGGTGCACATGACTGGTCTAATTGAAGACACACCCATCTGGATCACTTCAAGCCATGTCCTTCTGATTTGACTAGACATGTCAGTCTCATCCACTTAAAGACACACCCATCTGGTCTACATAACAATGCACCAAGCTGGGATCCGTTCCTCGTACGTCGCTAATTCAGTTAGCTGGATTTGATTGTTGTGGATTTGTCCTGATCTTGGATTGTTTCATTCTTCGATACCCAGCTCACATTTTATTTTATTTTTTTCCCCCCTGAATTTCTCCCCTAATTTTGTCGTGTCCAATTCCTCCCAGTCACTAGGGGGCTCCCACATTAAGCTCATACCGCCACTCATACCACAACATATCCTTATATTTATAGGTTTATTTCATGTAATGTTTCAGCAACATATTTCATGTTTCAGCAACATATCCTTAAGCTTAAACCTGCTCGGTAGCAGGTTTATTTCATGTAAACAGGATTTTGGCTGCACTCCTGGCGGGTTATGATTGGTTGAAATGGCGAGGTCACATCTGATTGGTTAAAGAGCACGACTGACTCACGTGGGAAAAGAAAAGTATCTTGTATATATATATATATATATACACATAATCGCTATCAAATATTATATTAGAACATAAACGTATAGGTTTATTATTATCAAATATGATATTACTATTATAATGAAGCCTAGGCACGAGACAGCCGTCAAGACCATAATTATTTTGTAACATTTATTTCTTAGGGGTTTGTCATGCATATGCAAATAAATATTTATACATAATAAAAATAAATATTTTTATAATGAAAAATTGGACGAAACTAATTTTGTTATAAAATAAACAATATAAAAGTATGCATGTTGTATTTGAAATTTTTTTAAAATATTTTTTCATACACAACATATTTATTTTCATACTGCTTATTTTAATTTATTGTCTCATGTAATTTGTAAACCATTAACCTATGAATTTATGCTCTAATATAATATTTGATATCGATTATGTAGGGGGTCAATCCATTGCAGGGGGGCATTTCAGAGCATAACACGTGTTACAAAAAAAAAAATTTGAGCCGCTCTTTTTTGCTATTTTGTCAACCAATCGAAGGGGTTGTGATCAGTGTTTCTACTGTCGATGCATATCGCCTTTAAAACCAACGCACGAACGCGCAATAATCCTAGACAACTCAATCCAGCCAAACTAATCATCAACAACAGGTGTCCTCGAAGAACCAACTTAGCCAGATCGTAATTAGCACGATGATCTCATCTTAGATGTGTCAATTCATCTCGGATGTGTCAAGCGACGTACGAAGAACAGACCCCAGATCTACTTAGAGATGCTCCTGTTTGGTCTACTTGAAGACACACCCATCATTGTAATTGGACATGCCTATGTTGTCCTCTTTAAGACATGCCCACCTGTCCCACTTCAAGAAACATTCATATGGTTAAGGCCCACCCATTTTTCAAGCTATAAGACACTTCTATCAATCTATTTACCCTCAGTATGACTATCTGATCCACTTCATGCCACACCCCTCTGATTCAATTATACATGTCCATCTGAACTATTTGCTTAGACAAGCCCATCTGTTTAACTTAGACAAGCCTGTGTGCTCCACTTACAGACACACCCATGTACTGTAGGCAAATTAGACACATCCTTCTGATCTCCTTAAAGACATGACTGTCTGTTTTCCACACCAATCGATTAGACTAATCCATCTGGTCCACTTCAGACCATGCACACTGTACTGCAGTCAGCCAGGGGACCCTCCTTGCTTCAGTCCACCCATTTTAGTTGAAGTCCCCTCCCTATTTCCCTCTTAAAGATTTTTAGATGAGTTCTTGGACTAGTGTTTTATACAAACCTGTCTTTCCTTGTTTCTCGCTATCTTGTGCTCTCTCTCTCTCTCTCTCTTCTTGATATCTTGGTTGATGGAATTTGCAGCATAGTTTGTAAAGTCTCACAGGAAGTCATTTCGGGTTGCTGTAGCCGCTGTTAGAGATGAGCGCAAGATGATCAATGACGTGTCTGGAGGAAATTGTTCATTGTTCAGCTTTAATGGAGCAGCGAGTGGTTTCTTGGCGTCACCAACTATAATCACACGGCACCGAAGAACCTCCGCTGTTCCACAGAGCAGACCTGTGAGCAGTGTAAATGTCACGTTTTGTAATTAAAATGCACTGTGAATTTTAAATAAACACCTGTGCGCCACATCTTTAGCTTTCTCTCTTTGTGTGTGCCGTGTGATTGACGGGTCCCTGATGGAGCTGCAGGTGAAATCCAGACACATAGAATTGCGAGGTTATGAGAGCAATCGTACCACTCACTCCTGACGTAAACCAGGCCTTACACTTTTCACGCCGACTACAAGTGGGAGGTCGAAAATGTCGTTGGGAAAGAAAATGTTTCATGTCGCCTCGCTGGCAAAGGACTTACCTCAAAGATGAGGATATTGCAAATATGTAAAGTTGCCAAGGCGATGGAGGAGGATGTGGGCTGGGAACAGTGGCTCAGCGTTTCAGGTTACGAGTGAATGAGCAAAAGAATTCAAATCCAAGTATCACCAAGCTGGCAAAAAGAATCCTGTAACCCACAACTGTACAGATTATAGTTTAGGTTTCGGATTTTATACATATTTCAGCACGATTTTATTCTTGTTCTCTTGAATGGTTTTGTTCCACTGCTCATGGTATTGTTGAGGGACTAGCAGAGGTAGAATAAAGTTTCCCTCTAAAATATGCTTTTACAGTAATTAAGGTTATACCCTAATAATACAGCTACATATTTTTTTTTAAAGGTCCCATATTTGACTATTTCTTTAACAAGTTAACACAGATCTCAGAGCTCCCCAAAGCATCAGCTGAAATACCCTTCAGATAGAACATTTTTATATGTCAAACTCCATCTATCTCATCTAAATGAGGTAGGTCTGAGAAAGGGGGATCTTTTTATATGAGGTCACAATAGGGGGGAAATCTAATTGGCTTGTTTAAGCCCCAATACAAAAATGGGAATTTATTTTTTTCCCCTTAATTCATTTAGATTCTTGCAAATTGTTATAAATATTTTTTTTAGAGAACTAATTGTCATATAACTGTAAGTGGAAATCATAGTTAGATTTTTTTTTTTTCCTTTTTTTGTAAGCACCTATTTATAGACACCAAAAATCTGACTGGCCAACTCAAATTAGTAACTTTTTTGGGTGGTTAAACTTTTCTTCTCAACTTTGGTCCCTGTTTTACTATTTAAGTGTTTGACTTAGAGGTTAAAAATTTTTTTTTTATATATATATATAAAAGTTTTTTAATGCATTTTAAAACAGGACTTAATTGAAACGTTTGGCTTCAAATCATAATGTGTGGAAGAACGTGTAAATGAAAGGCCCGTGTGTATTCCCACGCCGGTTAATGAGAGAGTGTTCAGCAAATATCTCGGCGTAAAGGCTCCGTTTCACTGCGTTTAATCACGGCGAGTTAATTGAAATCTGTTTGCCGAGGAGCTTCAGTAACCAGGGAAGCGTTCAAGGTGAAAATAAAATATTCACTCGGAGCTTTTGGAAGCCATGCCGCATGAAATCTTTTTAATATAGCTCAGCAACCGTGTGGTGCATAAGAGGAAATTTAACTCGGGCCGTAAAGGTCAGTAGTGTTTGTCATGAAATATAACTGTGCTTGCTTTATGAGGTCATAAAAACATTTCTGAGGCATTTGGAGTTAGTAGTACAGACGTACACTGGCGATTGGAAAATGGACCTGATGTAATTTAGCCCGGAGGTTAATAGTCTGGGAATTTAGTCAAATACCATTTTTTTCCCATCTTTAAATAGAATATGCTCAATGGTTCTGAGGTGGAACACAATCTAACTACGTGAACTATGTGTCCTCTAGGCTTTCTACTGTATTCACCCCCATCTTTTAACACTGGCTTCAACTCCAATAGGAATAAGTTGCCATTTCATTCCATACTAATAAAATCACAATATTTTCTAAAGTGAAGGCTCAAATGGTATCCCTGAAACTACAGTAGGATTGGGATGAACATTGGACACAAGAAACAAAGGAACAAGATTTGCAAATCAGTTAAAATAATCGAAATATTGTTTAAACTAATGGTGGCATATAGTAACCTGCTAAAAAAAAAGGCCAAATAAATGCAACAAAGCAGGAAGTAAAATTATACTCATTCTCTATACCGTTTTTACCCTGGACAAAGTCACGGGAAGCCTGGAGCCTATCCCAGGGGACTTGGGGCAGTAGACAGGGTACACTCTGGACAAGGTGCCAATCCATCATAGGGTACACACTAGAAGGAATTTGGAAATGCCAATTATGCATGATTAGGCCAATTATGAAATGCCTAATCTGCATGTTTTTAGACAGTGGGAGAAAACAACAGTACCTGGAGGAAACCCACCAAGCACAGCAAGAATATGTAAACTCCACACACACACACACACACCGAGACCCGAGGTGGTAATCGGACCCTTGACCCTAGAAATGCAAGTCTACAGTACTAACCATAACGCCACCGCAACACCTAAAATTATACTGCACAGTATTAATATAGGTAATATTATCATAGGAAACAGTGTTAGACTAAATGCTAGAGGCTAACCCGAAATCTAACCTAGGAACTAGCATCGTAGTAAACAGTTTAACCCAAAATGTGATTTTACGTTACAATAAATAACAAAAATGTAGCAGTATACAGTAAGAAACAAAACATTATAGCAAGCAAGCTAACCCAGGAGCTAGCATTATACCAGAAACTATATTACAGGAAGTAGACTTGTAGTAATAATGTTTGATTATTAACATGATTAATGAGCAAACATGCAAATGTACCACAAAACCTAACCATAAAAAAATAAACAGGCCAACTCTTGACATGTGTACAAAGGATTATAATTAGCAGGCTAATTAAAGTCACATCCTAACAGTAAATAAACTAGCATTGCAGTAAACATACTAACTGGTGATGTCACATTCCTATGAAGTGCTAAATCGGTATGAAGACATTTAGAGTTTTTTTTCTTTCTTTCTTTCTTTCTCTCCTTGTCAATCTGACACTGTGTGATCAGGAAGTCTAATGAGGACTCGAGGGTGTAACCTTCGGTTTCCTCGCATCCCAAAGGCTCCGACATCATAACACCTCTCTCTCTTCCTCTTTCCATTTTTTCTGTTCTCGCTCTTTCCCTCAGACTCTTTCTCTCCCAGAATCTCGCTCTCTGTGCCGAGCGCTAATGGGAGTTCTAGCTGCAGGCTGTTTGAAATAAACGTGTTCTTCAAAATGTCAAACCTTGTCACATACACACACATACACTCCTCACAGCTTCCAGTGATGAAGGGAGGAGGCTAAAGGAAAATGACATATGTTGTGTTTTTAGCGTTATAATAAACAGACTAGCTCAGGAACGAACTTTATATTCAACAAGCTAATTAGGGAATGTGCTAATTCCAAACGTAGCACTGAAATAAAACTGCTAATTCAAGTAAAATATAAGACTAAAGTAAAAACAAGTATATTATAATGAATTGGCTTATTCAAGAACTAGGATCATAGCAAAAATCTAATTCTGGACCCTGCAACATTTATAGTTAGCCACCTAACCTAGCCCCTAATGCTAGTTTCTAAACAACCAAAAACAGCAATACTGTATATTAACCAGCCTCACCAAAAAACTAGCATTAGCAGGTTAAAGTAAATTTGGTCTTTCATGTAGCTTTCTCTTGTCGGATTAAAATGATATTTAGAGAAAGGGATTGTGTGCTCAGAGCGAGGGTGTTTATTGTTCTGAAGCAAAACTCTAGACTTGTTGAAACTACCCAACCATAATTAGGCTAGTAAATAGATTACATTTTGCTAACTGAACCTCTGATTAAACAAGCACAAAAAAAAAAAAACATATTTAAAAAAGGACTCTGGGACTTATTTCACAAATAAAATTTTCCACATTAAAAGCTATCAAACACCTTTACTCTTGCCTAATTAGCTTAATTGTGGTCTCATGGATCACGCTAACTAATGAAGGAGTAACATTCTGTGGCTAGCAAACATTGTTATCCGTGTAGCTATGCTAACTGAACCCTGCCTCAGAGATAAACTCTGACTAAAGTCAAAAAAAAAAAAAGAGAAAAATTTATATTTTAAAAATATATTAAATTACTTTAACATTTTTGAAAACTAAGAGCTTAATAAACTCTAGCATAAAATAATCTGAGATTTCTGAGATTAAAACAAAGAGTAAAACAAAGCAGGAAATTTAGAATGCTTGATTTTTTTTATATTACTTGATAGATAGATAGATAGATAGATAGATAGATAGATAGATAGCAAACATGGTAAAGCATGAACTTGACAAATAATAATTGTGCGGAAATAGGATTGTAGTTGCTTTTAAAATCTTAATTTAAATGTAATTAATTTAAAGAGATAAATCTTGAATTAAAGAATAATATTATTTATTATATTTTTACCATAAAATGAAGCTTATGTTATTCTGTATTTTTAAATATTTATTTTTCATTTCTTGTCATAAAATCTAGCTTCTAATATACAATTTTAATATATTCTAATATAAAAAAAAGTTTTTTCTTAGTAATATTTACTCACTCATTTACTCATTCGTCGATACCACTTTATCCAGGGTGCCTGGAGCCTATCCCAGGAGATGTAGGGCATGAGGCGAGGTACACCCTGGATGAGACACATACACACACTCACATGCTCATTCACACACTGTAGGCACACACTCACATGCTCATTCACACACTGTAGGCAATTTGGGAACACCAATTAGCCAAATCTGTTTATACTGTGAAAGGAAACCAGAGGAACCGGAGGAAACCCACCAAGCAAGAGTGCTGGTAAAAGTGCTGCCTAGTAAAATTTACATTTAAAAAAATAAATAAATCTAGTTTCCTAATATAACATCTACACCCTTTTTTATTCTGTTTTTTAATTATTTGAAATCAAAATTTAAATACTTAGTTCTAGCTTTTTTTTTTTTTAAATAAAATATAGCATTTTGTTTCATTTCTCCTAATTTGGAAATAAAATTTTGATATCGATAGATAGTAAACATGTTAAAGCATGAAGTTGACATATAATAATAATATATTAATTGAGCTAAATTGAGAACTGGAATTATAGTAAACAAGGAAAATAAGTTTTGTTTTCTTAAATTATAGGTTATTTTTAAAGTGGCTTGTTAGCTCAATATTTCCTAATTATTTTTTTGTTTTATAAAATTTACAATCATTTGTGAACTTGATAAAAAGTTTATTTAAAAAAAAAATCTAACTGTATTTTAAATCAGAACACAATAACTAGCATCAGTGTAAAAGGTTCAATAACCCAGAAATTAGCCCTGCAAGATTTGATCATTAACTTTCAAGTTTGAAAGCATTAAGATTAGAATGAAATGTATTGATGGATTGGCACCCTGTCCAGGGTGTACCCCGCCTTGTGCCCTAAGTCTCCTGGGATGGGCTCCAGGTCCCCACGACCCTAAATACAGTATAAAGCGATATAGACGATGAGCGAGTGAATTTATGAATGTAGAAAAACCACACATGCTAATCTGCATGTTTTTTTTTTTTGGTTTGTTTTTTTACTAGCACATATGTTGTACCTAGCATCAATGGAATTTAACCCACTTTAATTTTAAAAATATACATAACAGATCTAGTGCTTAAATTGAAAAAAAAATTATCTTTTTAACTCAGTTCAGTGTTTTTTTTTTTTCTGAACTAGCAATGGTGGCTAATCTCATCTGATAAAGATCTAGCATTAACACATAACTACAGTCTTTCTCAGGGAAAGAAAAATTATCAGCTGAAGCTCACATCAGTTCCACTCTTACAAGAAAAAAAAAAAACATCAAGTGGATATCGCTAATTAAACCCTAAATCACTTTCACACAAAATAGTAAACAAATAAATTACAATACAGGAATCACACCTTAGAGAGCTACAAATAAATTACTCTACTTGCTGATTAACTCATTGATTCTTTGGAGCTAGAAAATGTGCTAGCCTTGGTGGCTAATCTCATGTCGACCTAGCTGTGACAAACTAAACAATGTTTTCGTCAGAGTTTCACAAAAACAAAATAAATGCCGAATTGATTTATTGACAACTTTGAATGAGTGAATATGCTTGTCCTAGCATCTAATTTCATTTCTTACTACTTCAACATTTAGAATCCTGTCAGCTTGCAAACGTTTGTTTTAATGGCTAGCATTACAGTATGTTCTGTAGACCTAGCCGCTATGTGCACCGTAGCTGACTGAAATCCACCTCAGAGATCAACTCATGTGAGGAAACAATAGAATCTAACACTTTTTTAAATAGCGTGCTAAGTGTTGACTTGTGGAACTAGTGAGTGCATTGTATATTTTTGCTGGTGACGAATCTCCCTGTTTTGATTTTGACCTGATTTCTGCTAAAGTGTCTCCGGTCTCAGAGGTCTGCTGTCAGCCTGAGTGGAAATCAAGATGAATAAATAAAATAGACGGCATGCTAGATTGCTTCCCGGAGCTCGGGTTAATCCTTCATCCCTGCGGTTGTTACTGTGGATGAGACGAACGTAATATTGTCGCTATAATTGCGAAATGGCTCCTTCACTTAGATTAACCCCAAACCCTAATTAGCATAGCAGCCGTCACAGCGTAAAGTTTTACAGAGAATCAGGATTCCTGACAAGGCCACCAATGGACGGGTTCACGTAGGCTACCACTTAGTGCAAACACTACGAGTTGTATCATTCATTGTGAATAAGATTAGCTAAGGGCTTTGATGAATAATGTATCATGAGGTCTGCATGATGGACGGGTTCACGTTTCTTTCCTCTGACTTCCCATCTTTATGGCTTTGATCTCAGCTACGAGACATCGCTCGCCATTCCTGTCATGCCGAGTTTAGCACTGTTGCACAGGTTCTACATCATTTCAGCGCTGTCCGCTGAGACCGCAGAAACATTCTGATCATACAGATGAACAAAAGAAGTTCCTTCCTCAAATCTCAGGCTTAGAATGATAACAACAACAACAACAACAACACCAAATGACATTTGCATTAGCATGGATTTTTTAAACTGAATCCTTATTGCTAACACTGGTATCACTTGTACAGCAATTTTAAGATAATTAGCATTCAAAAGGTCCTTTATTTAATAGTATATTATATAATAAAACCTATGTTAATTATCGAAGAGTTCCACACATACAGTAAACAAGTTCACTGCTAACATCAGTGTAAAACATTCAAGCAACCCAGCAACCATTATGTACTAGAAGATGGATACATAAATAGTTAACAGGGTAAGGCATAAATTAAACTTATAGTAAGTAGGGACTAGTAAGTACAGTAGTTGGAAATAGCATTAAAGCAAACGAGCTAAAGTTAGTTTTCTTTTAGGTGTTTTTTTTTTCTGTGGTCAATGTGAAGCTTACATTTTCAAATCATTTGTATTAAATCTAGCTAAATTTTTAACTAACTTTACCATATTGTAAACAACATAACTAGCATCCATGCAAAATGTTTAGCTAACCCAGGAATTCAAATCAATTCAATTCAATTTTATTTGTGTAACGCCAAAGCTGCTTTA
>JAQMYJ010000013.1:1893167-1912308 GCA_030014305.1 Clarias laeviceps | reverse complement strand
GTACAAGCATTTCACTGCATATCGTACTGTGTATGACTGTGTATGTGACAAATAAAATTTGAATTTTGAATTTGAATTTGAATTTGTGACGAGATTTCCAACCAGAAGCGGGGCACCAGGACGAGTCAGACAGGTTCAGAGGACAGAGGGGGTCTGGATCACTGGCAGCTCAGGAACGACATGTGTAGTGAGAGAGAGAGAGAGAGAGACAGGGACAGATAGAGAGAAGAAGAGAAGGAGAGATAACAGTTAGGTATGGTAATGTATAAACTGAATGTATATTTAGTGCAGAGTTCAAGCAGGGACTCCTGCAGGACTAACTATGGCAGCATAACTAAAAGGGAGAGCCAGAAGGAAACAGATATGAGGGGGAACTGAGATGTAAAGCAACCAGTGGCTCCACCGTAATTAGCATTACATAGATAGACAGATTGATATTAGCTCTTTTTTTTTAATTGTATACTTAGATCGATCTTTGTAACCAATTTGTTTATAAAAATCTAGTTTATTTTTAAATTTAAGAAGAAACCATCAATCAAAAATTAAATCCAGCTTAATTTTAAAAAAGCTACCTTATTTTTTTGTTATTTATAAAAATGAATTAAATATAAAACAATTATACTCATTCTCGCTCATGTGAAAAGTGATTATCCAGGGGTAGAGCCAGGGGTACACTCTGGTTGCCAGTCCATACCAGGGCACACAAGTTCACTCACACACTACGGGCAATTTAGAAACACCAATTAGCCTAATCTGCATGTCTTTGGACTGTGGGAGGAAACTGGAAAACCCAGAGGAAACCCACCAAGTACAGGAAGAATATTTATTTAGCTTTATTTCTGAAATGTTGTCTGATTTATATTTTGCTGTTGGTTATGTTAAGTTATGAAGGTTTCATAAGTTATGAAGCATATCATGGTTGATATTTGTGTTAGATTCATATAGATTTGCTGTATTCTTTTTTAAAGGGAGGCAATAATAAAACGCAGGTGGGAGGTATGATTCTCGTATAAAGGCCCATCACTGAGTTGGTTCGGGTCCCAGAGCGCCTGGCTGATCTGAACGAGTGAATTACCATGGCCTTCCATGATGTATTGGCCAGGTGAGGAAGGTTTAGCTGTGTTTCGTCAGGCTGATCGATGGCACACACTCCTCCGCAGTGAATTGCTTGCCGTGGCTTATTTCTTCCTCTTTGGCCCTGGAGGATTGCGCTTCCAGGGTTCGCTTCATTCCTCCAGCTGGAGAAGGATTTAGGCGTGGAAATGGACCTGGACAAAGGTGTGCTGGCTTTGTTTCATTACGTCCTGCAATCAGCTCGCTCAGTGCGGATTCGTCGTGCTTTTCCTGACCGACGGTGCTGGAACAGGATCAGATTTTTCCTCCTGGTCGCCGCAGACCTTCATGAGATTGCAGATTATCGCCTGCCACCGCAGAATCTTCATGCTCCTTTGAAACCGATTCACCTGGTCACACAGCCGTTTTATGGCATTTATGGAAAAAATGGCATTTTATTGAAATTTTATTCCTCCCACATGATGGGAGTTTTCCAAAAGTGTTCCATGTCTATGACTTTAAAAATCTCTCAGGGCCAAATGTTTCTGAGCTCCACCTGAGCTGAAGTTCCAGGGACTTCTCATTTATGATGCATTATTTCTGGGTTTTGCCCTCAGTACTGGCACTACTTCCTCAATAGATAGATAGACAGATAGAGAGTAGAGATAGAAAGTCTAAAATAGGGTAAACCAAATTAAATTGGTTACATCTAGGTGCTATTAAAATTTAGCTTAAAAAATCTAAAATAATTTCTTTTAAAATAAAATTTATTTTTTCTTTTTATTATATATGTTATTGATTTATTTTTCACTTCTTTTCATAAAATGTAGCTGTTAATATAGAAATTATTTTTTTTCTTATAAAATTTACATAAAAAAATAAATCTAGCTTTTATCTAGTAAAAGTCTATGTCCTCTTTTTATTCTATTTGTAAATCTTTTGAAAATTTTAATCTTAAATGTTTTGTTTTATAAAACCAAGCACTTTGTATAATGTTAATGTTGTTTAAAATTAAATTTTGTCTTTTGAAAATAAATCTAGCTTGTAATTTCTTTTTGTGAATATAAGCTGGTTTTGAAATCCATTCTGTACTATATCACTTAATTCTTTTATTTTCTCAACAGGTGATTGGAGGCTTTTTTTTCTATTATTATTATTGTTGTTATAATTTTTGCTTCTTTATTGTTGCCGCCTGTTTTACTGTTCTTTCCTTCCTTCCTGCAAAATTTCATAAATTGACCGTCCTTGATGCAAAGTGGGTGGGCAAAGATGATTTTAATTATTTATTCATTGCACACTTTATCTTTATGCAAATGAGAAGTGAAAAGAAATCGGTGAACACCAACAAGAATGATGAACGGCGTTAAACCTGCCAGCTACTTTCTCATTTAAGACCAACCACTTAAATATTATTCATCCTTGTTAAATGTATCCAGTTTGTCTTTTTTTTTAAAGTAATAATAATATCATTATAGTTGCAGGCTCCAGTCGACTCCTCTGACACCCGTGTGTTCCAATATTAATGGCACTCTCCTTCCTGCCTGCGTCTTAATGTAACATTGATGAGTCCAGGGAGGATCTGCATCGGAGCTGCCGAGGACGACACATCGATCGTCTGCGTCCCTCTGAGGACGGCCATGCTGGCTGTGATGGATGTGGAACGGGTGTGTCTGTCTCTACGTCTCTCTCTCGGGTCCTCTATCTGGTTTAAGGATGTGAGCAAGCCGGGAGTCTCGCACCGCTGTCCTGAGGGACGTCATGTGGTCAGAGACACCAACGTTACAGAGAAGCTATCAACCTGAAATTCACTAGAACTGCAACTCTGATCGGAAAGTTTTCACCACACGCAAACACACACAGACACACATACAAACACACACAACAAAACTGCACTCTTAAAAATGGCTAATTATTGAAATTATTATACTTCTTTTGCATCTCTAAAAGTTTTCACTAAATTCTAAAATTAGACAATTATTTATATGTACCTTGTATTTATTTTATTATTTATATTTATATAATTATTTAATTACTTATTTTACTAGTAGTTTCACAATATTCACCAAAATATCCTACAATTGGCTTTAATTCCTCTCAGAAATCCTGTCACATTACCTAATGTTAACTCCAGACAGCATCACAGCCATGAAGATGGCTAGCTCGTGTTAGCCACCTAGCCACATTAATATGAAGATGAAGATAAAACCTAGCTACTTAGCCACATGAATAGCGATGAAGATGAAAGCTAGCTCGTGATAGCTACCTAGCCTCCTTCATTTCTAGAAAGATAAACGCTATCTTGTTAAATGTTTTGCTTTATAAAATCAAGCTTTTTGTATAATGTTAGCTACCCACCATCTTCATAGCGATGAATATAAAAGCTACCTTGTGTTATATACTTACCCACTTCCATAACGGTGAAGATAAAAGCTAGCTCATGTTAGCTACCTAGCATCTTCATAGCAATGAAGATAAAAGCTACCTCAAGTAAGCTACCTAGCCGCCCTCATAGTGATGAAGATAAATGCTATCTGGTGTTAGCTACATAGAATCTTCATAGTGATGAAGATAGAAGCTAGCTTGTGTCACGGATCTAGCCACCTTCATAGTGAAAGATTAAAGCTAGCTGATGTTAGCTACCTAGCAACTTTCCTAGTAATACGGACAAAGGTTAGCGCATGTTAGCTAGAGTTAGCAGTAAGGTTTGTGAATGTTTTGAATATGAGTTAAAAATCGGCCAGGTACACTTTGTTACCCTTATAGCTGTTGTTAACTGTGAGGATTTTCACACAATTAGCATGTGTTAGCTGATACAGTACAATGCATGAGGACACATCCTCCACACAGACCCAGGAGGAGGAGGAGGATTTGTTTTGCTTTTTTAAAGGAGGACAAACTGCTGATGTAGAAAACACATTGCGTCTCTGTGGCTGATTGAACTCCCGCTGCTGCTCCACCTGTCTTCCTTCTGATTCTCCCCACAAGACCCGGACAGACACACACACACACACACACACACACACATAGACTTTAAAGGAGTTTATCGGGTCCATCAGAGTCATTAAAGTTGAGTCACATTTCTTTTTCTCTCTCCATTCTGTCTGGTGTTTTTGTTGTCTATTATTTTTTCTGCTTTTCACATCACACCGTTCTGTCATTAGCTTTGATGGTTTCCTTCCTTTCTTTCTCTTTTCCATCTTTAAATATTATATTTTAAATAATTTCTTGTTTGTATTGAATGCATTTTTTAAATTATTATTCCAATGTTTCTCCTGATCTCTTTCTTTAATTTGAATTAATTTTTCATATTTTTTCCCTTTCTTTGCTCCATTTTCACTTTCTATCTTTCTTTTTCTTTTCTTCTTTTGTCTTTATTTATTATTTTGTCTCTTTTTCATTTTCTTTCTTTCTTTCTGCTTTTCTTACTCTTTCTTTCAATATTTTATAAATTTCCCCACACAAAGTATTTCGTTTATTTTTCCTTTAGATTTCATTCTTCTTCTTTGTCATTTCTCTTCTTCTGAATCGTTTGGGTTTTGTTCTGTCTTTCTTTCTCTCCCTTTCGTTCATGTTTTTTCATTCTTTAAGTATTTCTCCCTTTTACAGATGTTATTTCTTCTCATCCTGTCCATCTTTCCCATTTCTGTATTTTTCACATTCTTTCTTTCTTCCTTTCTTTATTTCTTTTACTGTTCTACTGGCAGATGATAGGAAACTTTTCTTTTGAAAAGTCTTGAGAAATATATTTTTTAGGATTAATCAACTGTTAAATTAGTTGTAATCTATTATTCAATGACGAACGTGTTAAACTGACTCCACTCTGCAGTCCTCTTCTCCCTTTCAGCTTTCAGACATCTAATTCTTGAACTGAGACTTGGAGCCCTGACTGTAAAGTCATCAGTACATTTCATCTCAGTGCCTAAAGGCTCAAACTGCTCCACAGCGTCTTGGTTGTGAGGTTAATCGAAGGAGCCTATGGCTGCGGCGCGGGAGTCTGAGCCGTGAGTTTCAGCGCTCTGTGAGTTGAAATTTAATTCTGCAACAGCAGCAACACAAAATAATGGCTAAGGAGGAACTCGAGGTCCTGGACAATCAACGGTTCCACTGATTAGACAGAGGAACCTGTTTGGCTAATTAATTGGGTAATTAACTCACAGAAGTGAACAGTGCACATAAAGTTAAAAGTCTTAATTAGAATGTAGAGATGTTTAATTAAAAGGATGTTTGTTGAGAAAAAGAGTCAATTACAGGAACCTCAGGAGAGCAATGTTTAGGAAATCACATCGCTCGTGGCAAACATCGAGACTTTAGCGAGGTCTCCAACAAAATTGCGATTGTTTGATGACTTTCGGTTTTGCTCTTGTGTGGAAAAACCAACAACTGAAAAATATTTCTGGTATTAGAGTGAGATCAGTCTGTGAGAGCAGAAGGCATGCTGTACTTGGATCTGGCTACAGCATTCTCGACATTTGGCACTAAAAATAAAGCCATGTAGGCCACATAGTCTGCAGACTCAGAGAAATTGGATTCTGGTTATTTTCCCTTTGAGCCTCATTAGCAACTCAGAAAATTGCTCTCAGAATATTGAGGGACAGGCCTTTCCATTTATACCAGCAGTGGTGTGTTCAACTTCTGGAGATCTGCCAATCTCCACAATCTTAACTCACCTGCTCAGGCTAATGACAATGTTTAGAAGCAACTGAATATTCAAGCCAGGTGTGCTCAATTAGAGCCGGAGCTACACTGGTAAACATCCAGAAATTAGAAACTTGGGTATTGTTAATTATCTGGAGCAGCATCTGAGCTGGAGACTCTGTCACTATAAATAATTGAGAAAAGAGTTGCAGGGTTTGGAAGGCTCTGTGTGGTGGTAGACCTTTTAGGAACTAAATGCAGATAAGTAAATACTGTAAATCTCTAGCAGCATGCCTTGAGCAGATATGTTGGTGGTTATAAATGACGAGGAACAGTGTTGCAGGAGGTTGAAAGGTTCAGCATGATGGTACAGTAGTGGTAGAAAAAAAACTCTGGTAGATATACTGTACAGTAAATTTCAAAAGTATGGTTTGGCCTAAAGTCTACGTGGATATAGTATATACATCCAGGAACAAGATTTGCTGGGGACAGAAGGTTGTACAAGGTGGAATAAAACTTCAAAAGTTATAAATCTTCAAGATCAAGGTTTGGCCTAAAGTCTTGGTGGCAATATACCTCTAGGAACAAGAGTTGCTGGGGATAGAAAGTTATACAGGGTGGTTGATTTAAAAAAAAAAACTCTAGATATAAATTTTCAAAAGCAGGGTTCGGGCCCAAAGTCTTGATGGTAATATATGTCCAGGAACAGTGTTGCTGGGGTTCAGAAGGTTGACCAAGGTGGTAGATCATCAGGAAAACAACTCTGATAGATATAAATCTACAAAAGCAGGGTTCCACCTAAAACGTTGGTGAATATATAAATCCAGGAACAAGAGGTGCTGGGGACGAAAGGCTATACAAGGTGGTACATCTTCAGGGGGAAAAAAAAGTTTGACTGTTCTACTGTTATAAATCTCCAAGAGCAGGATTTGGCGCAAATATCATTGGTGGTAATATACTGTAAGTCAGGAACAGTGCTTAGAACGTGCTCCATGGTGGTAAAATTCTGTAACTTATAAAAGAGTTTGAACTGAAATGTGAGTAGTTTAAATTATCAGAACCATAACCACAAGGGTCTGGTTGGTTCCACAGGGGGTAGAGGGTTTGAGCTGAAAACTCACTATAGGGCTACAGAGGCTTCAACAGTTCTGCTGGGAGGTACAGAAGATAGTCAGGAAGTAAATTCTGGCAATTTTGAATGTACAGTAGCAGGATTTGATGGGCTTCAAGGCTTGGCCGGATTGGATGCTTATGTAAGATGCTTCAATATTAAAAGTATGGGACTGCAAAATCTCCAAGAAGCAAGGTTTACACTGAAGTCTTTGTGGTTCGAACTGAAAAGGCATGGAATGGGTATAAGGGAGTTGGAAGGATTTTGCTGGATTTTAGATCTATTTTCCTGGAGGAAAATATGCTGAAATCTGAATGGTTATGGGTTAACCAGAAAGGTGGTGCTAGGGATTGGAAGGTTCTTATCAGGAAGTAAATTCTGGTACATCTGTTAAATTCCAAGAGCTGAAGTCTTGATTGTTTTACATGACCAGGAGCAAGGTTTCAGGTGGTTGGGAGGTCTCTACAGGATGGTAGATCTTTAGGAATAAAACTCGGGAACAGCTAAATCCCCAGGAGTACAATGTGCTGAATTCAAAGTGCTTATAGGTGAAAGGTGTTTCTGGAGATTGTGAGGTAAATCTTTTATGTAAATCCTACTTCCTCTGTGCCAAAGAAAAATGGTAAGATTGTGCAGCTATAGGGAACCAGAGCAGAAGACTAATTTTGAAGATTGCACTACAGATTGCTACTAGCAAGACCAGAAGAAATAGCACATGTTCTTACCCCCTGGTCTCTTTGTTCGATGCAGTTGTGTTTTAAGGATTGTAAGAAAATGACTTCTGACAAGACCCCCCCCCCCCCCCACCAATGTTGGAAGGTGGGGTTATAGCAGCAAAGCTGGAACTGGTGTGGGTCATTCCTTCATTCATTAGTGCTTTCAGTTAATACTACGTAAATATTGTTTCATATCCATCAATAAATGAACCGTGTGCCGTGCTGTAACAAGTTAACCGTATCATGCCTAATTACACTTTTCTCCACACATACTGTCTTTTTCATTCAAATCCCATCTCTATAATTATATTTCTAATCATTTAGTGGCTCCTTGGTTTTATTTCATGCTTTTGCTTTTTTCTGCACTCTTTGTCTTCTTTCTCTCTCTGTCTCTCTCACTTTATACATCTGTCCTCATCTTGCTCATGCCCCTTTTTCTGCCTGCCAAACTCTCTGAGTGTGTGTCAGTGTGTTTGATCCTCTTTCCTCCAGAGTCTAGGAGAAAACAGGTTTGAGATCTCACTGCGTGGGCACAAGCCTTTCCTCTTATTAACCGTGTGTGGATTTCCATGCCAACGCTGAAGCATACTTTCTTACTATTTCAACCACGTCCTGTTCAGTCTCCTCTGGACCAGCGGAAAACCCGACAGCAAGAACATTGTCGATCCAAATCAAATAGAAACTGTAAGGTAATTTATTTAGAGGCACACTCTTGACAAAACTTTGATTCTTTTCTCCTGTCTGAAAAGATCAAAGAAAAGCTGTGGGAAAATTAGAACTGTAAACAGTGTCACAGTAAAGGAGGCGTGGTCTCTGTATGTCAGTCATGGTGATGAAGGTATGGCCTCTGTGACTCAGAGTCAAGTAGGTGTGTCCTTTATTTTCTTCTTGTTTTATGCTGATTGGCATTCAAATAAGTTGCCTCTGTCTCAAAGAAGGAGGCATGCCCTCTGTGCTTCCAAGTCACAGTGAATAAGGGATGTCCTGTGTGCCTCTAAGTCAGAGTGAAGGAGGTGTAGCCACTGTACCAGCAAAGAACCGTGAAAAAGACATGGCCTCTGTGTATTTTTAGTTCATGTTCAAGTTTAAGTAGGTTTTTATTGTCATTTCAACCATATACGGTTCAGTACACAGTGAAACGAAACAAAATGACATTCCTCCAGGGCCAAGGTGCTACATACAACATAAATTTACAACATAAATGAACAAAAACTAACTAGCTAACTTAGAAACCTAATTTGCTGGCTAGCTAAGACCATACAACTTGACAAGACAAGGTGGCTCCTTGGTTAAGACATTGGACTACGGTTTGGAAGGTCCCAGGTTCAAATCCCACGACCATCAAGTTGTCCCAGTTGTCCCAATCCTCAACTGCTCAGATGTATAATGAGAGAAAAATGTAAGTCACTCTGGATAAGGGAATCTGCCAAATGCCTAACTGTAAATGTCCTCTGTGTCTCTAAGTCACAGTGAAGCAGGTGTGGCCTTTAAGTCTCATTGAAGGAAGTGTGTCCCCAGTGTCACTACTGTAAATGACAGTGAAAGCGGCATAGCCTCTGTGCCTCCAAGTCAGAGTCAAGGAGGTGTGTCCCCTGTGCCTCTAAGTTGCAGTGACCTATATGCCTTTAAGTCTCATTGGAGTAGGTGTCATAGGTCACAGTAAAATAGGCAGGTCCTCTGTTGCTCTAGGTCAGGGGTCTCCAAATCCAGTCCTGGAGGGCCAGTGACCAGTACAGTTTGTAATTCACCAACACCTAAACACACCCACTGAACCTAGTAGTTAAATCAGCTGTGTTTGAGAAGAAGAATCACCAAACTGTGTTGGAAACTGGCCGTCCAGGACTGGATTTGGAGACCCCTGCTCTACTGTAGGTCACAGTAAAGGAGGCATGGCCTTGGTGAATCTAAGTCAGAGTAAGGTAGGTGTGTCCCCTGTGCCCCTAAATTACAGCGAAGGAGGCATGTCCTCTTTGCCTCTACATCATTGCGAAGGAGGCAACTTTGACATTTGCCTGGTTGTTTCTCTTACTGTATGTATAAATTTCTTAAGTCCTCTTCTCAACTTATTTAGCTCAACTTAAAAAGTTGTCACACAGGTTGCATCATATTTAACTTGACTGACAAAAAAATAAATAAAAAAATGTTTTTTGCATGAAGGCCCAGTATGTGGTTACAATAATTGGTAGCATTCACCTTGATTACACCTTGTTTTCTCTTCTTCTTCTTCTTCGCTTTGGCAAGCACTTCTCAAGCATCACGGTACATATCAACACTTCAGAAATAACTTTCTCTCCGAGGTCGTAAGGTGTGTTGCCTATGCAATTTGACTGACAGTATTTGAAGTTAGCAAAGTAAGTGTTGTAAGTGTCAGGAATGTTTTATTTTTATTTTAATTAACATTCATTATTCATTAATCATCTCTTCTCCTGGCATGGTGTATGACTTTCAGAAAAGTCTGAGTGATACTAATTCTGATTCCACCTTGACTTTGGTACAGTTAGATTAATAAAAGCCCGAACTCTACGTTTGGTCAGTTTCGTGAGATGATGCTGTTCAGCTTCCAGGCACAACCCAAATGAGACAGAGATTGAGAAACTAGCACTGAGCGATGGCGAGGGTGCCAGCATGACCGCTGGGATCGTATGAGCTCTGCTTGGTTTTGACAAAAGCCTTTTGTCTTGGCTTTCTGCTTGAACGAAACACTAACAGTCTGAGCCGCCACGTCCACTTTTTCTCCCCCGCCTCCTCGAGACAACTCTCTTTTTTTTTTCCTCTCTCCACGCGTCCACCTTGTCCGTTTAACCCGAAGGCGATGAACGGCTCGTGTTCCGCTAGTCTTGTGTCTGCCTTGTGCCAACGTTCTGCCAGTCTGGGTCTCTGAAGACGGGGAGGCTGAGTGAAGCGCAGCATTGCATTAAGGGTAGTAGGAGGAGGGGAGGAAAAAGATAATTACAGCCTCTGAAAATAGAAAAGTGGCCAGAAGGGAGAAAAGGGGCCACAATGAGAAATATTCTTATCAGGATGTACAAATAAAGTGAGTATGAACAAGAAGGTGAAAGACAGAGTCTCAGGCAAACAGCAGGATGCATGTTCTACTTTTTCCAGCAGGACTAATTTAAAAATTCTCCCGTTTTATTAGTATGATCGATGTTATTGTCGCTTTTCATAGCCGAACCACACTGTCTGTCTTTTTAGCCGAGCACGTGTCATGAACAGCTATGCTTTCCTTTATAATTAAATTTTGACAAGTTAAAAAAGAAAAAGATAGAAAGAAAATGTCACTCGTTGGTGAGTTACAGAGACAGGAAAAAAGTCCCATTTCTTCCCTATTACTTTTGAGTTATTAATCTATCAGTATATTACAATCTGTCTATTAGATGAATGTGGAAATAAGATAGGAAAACACAACACAACTAAGCAGAGAGTCATTTTTTTGTTTTGTTTTCTTGCATTAATGTAATTAGCATAATTATAACTCGTGTGATGTTTCTAACGCCAGTAATTATGGTTACGCATAAAAGTTAACGTAACATCAAAGATCCCTCGTCATCACGGCTCCTTTTGAGTGAATTACCAAGTTTCCAGGATTCCGCTTCTCGATAAGGAGACACTTACTTACAGACATTTCTTCTCCAGGCCCCGACAGAGGAATCTCATGAATTTAAATACATTTATGCATCCGGTAATAACAAAGCGCTGTTCATTTTTCAATTTCCATCACAAAGAGCTTTAGTCTTCCTCCAGCGCTGACGTGCTCTATAAATAAAATGTCATTCTGAATATCATCAACAGGACTCTTACTTATCTGTGGAGATGGCTTATCGAGGGGCGACAAAAGGAACGATATTGGCAGCGAAACTCCGGGCTGCATCCCAGAGACTGACGGAGCGGGATGAAATTACATCGCCTGTGGTTATACTTTGTTGGAAGTCATTTTGTTTAGGACAGTGCGTGCCATTCGTGGATGCACTCGTAGTCTTGAAATTGCGAATTCTTAGGAAGTCAACCGTTGATGAAAAGATATAACTGGTTGTAATAAAGGTTTAAGTTGTTTCTGATACGATTTGACATCAGTAATTTAATGTATTAAACATATTGCTTCTGTATTCGTAATCATAATCAAACACCTCAAAACCAACAGGACATCAACCCAGAAGCAACAAAAACTATAAACAATTCAAGAAAGGAAGATCGCAAGACTTGTGAGAGGTGGCTATACGGGTACTTGTGTGATCTCCAGTGATGTGGAGTGAGACCATCAGGTGATTATGATGTTCAGCTATAAGAGTGGCTCTAACCTTTGACCATACCATTGTTTGGCCAAATTTCTCATCATTTGCATTGTTTGCATAAAAATTTCACGGTGTACAAACCAATCACTAAAAACAGATTATGATCTCAACCCTAAAAATTATTATTTAAATGACATCTTTGCTGCTTTTTTACTAATTTTATCTTGGATCATTCTGCTTAAAACTTTGGATTGGATTTCACCTTACTGTAAAACCATTAAAGATTGAAGAATCCACAGTATGATGACCAATCCAAAGAAACCTTTTAAAGTTCTTGACTGTACTTTGTTTTGATTTCTGTCTAAGAAGGTACAAACACTGAAAGCTTAATGTGGTAACCTTCAGGTTGTCTGAGCTGTTTTATTTTTATTTTAATTCCCATAAAATCCATCAAAATTACTGCACTTGGAAGCCTCTTGGGGCAGGACACTTCTTGTTGGAAAACTTTTTGAAAGTATAGCCTTACGCTATAAAGTTCATGGAACATTTAAGGGTTTCCCCCAAAGGCACAAAGCAAAGAGCTCTTTGTGGTGTTAGAAGGGAAAAAAAGAAGGTAGCATTAAAAGAAAAAAACATATTATACGAAAGCATTAAGAGGGTAGTGCTGCTTAACAACTCCAAGGTCCCTGGTTTGATGCTGAGCTTGTGTTATTGGAAAGGTCTTCCCAATTTTCTTCAGGTCTTCCAGTTTCCTTCCACACCTCCCAAAAACTGATAGGTGAATTGATGACTCTTAGAGGGCTGTCAAAGTATGAGCCCAAGCATGGATCCTGGCAGACCCCAGTGTTAAATACTTGAAAAGCTGATCTCAGTACGGTGTATTACGGCACAGATCAGATCAGACACAAAAGCCAATCTTACCTGAACATGGAAATGGGCAGCTGTTTAGAACACGGCATCATCAGCACTGTCGGTCTCCTCCGAAATCCTTATCCTCTGACCTACGCAGCCATAGCTGATAAAGTAGGAAGGCATACAAGAGCATCTCTCACAAACCAACTTGGTGCATACTACCACCTGCTGTATTGGAGAGTACTGAAGCATGGGTAATAATAATAATAATAATAATAATAATAATGTGAGTGCTTACCATTGGGATTGTTAGGAGGGGAGAGCAATCATTCCCAAGCAGGATACGATCATACCAAGTGTGAAAGCAGCCTTAAATCCCCCAGGTGTGAATGAGCATATGACCTGCAATAGCCTGGTGTTCCAAGGAATAGGCTCTGGATTCACTGTGCCCTCATGTCAACTTTACTTACCTTCCAGTTCTTTAGTTTCCTCCCACCGCCCAAAACAAATTTGGTAGGTATATTGGCTCTGCTGGTTTCCCCTTAGATGTGAACAAGTGTATGTGGTTTGCTATGATGGACTGGTGTCCCATAGTGACCCTGCCCAGGATAAGGAGCTTACTGAAGACAAATTAGAATAAAATTTAAAGTGACTTGCAAGCGAGCAAATCTAATTTAGGTTATACTGTATGCCGAGGATTAATGTTCTTGTTCAAGGACCAACCCTCACTCTCTCACTCTCTCACTCTCTCTCTCTCTCTCTTTGCTTTACATGGTGCTTGATATTTCAACTTACAATCTTTGGATCATTATCACAGAACCACTCACCGGTTCATCAAATCCAATCTCAGACCAGGATATCACCAGACACTATATGGATATGGACGGCCAAGCAACAGGATTAGTCTCAAAGTCTCAGAAGACAGAAGAGAGGGTTCGCTGATTCGTCTTTCCTGAGCACCACGCATGATTTAGCACATCAGCTAATGTTCATATCTCTCTTCAATGAGCAGCTTTGAGAGAGAAAAAAAATGCTGCAGCCCTCCAGGGATACAGATTCTACGTGGAAGGATGGACATTTAGACGGAGTCCATGCGTTGAGAGTGATGCAATTACAGTGCAATCCACAGGGCAGAGTTTTTGATAGACTAAAATGCTTTGATTTAATAAATCTGCAGCTCATAAAAAGGAAAATAATCCTGTATATAAACCAGAAAAATGTACTAATGTTAAAGTTTTTTGAGTTCTGTCTTGTGGCTATGGTTTTATGTCCCTGTGCTGTTACGCTTATCATGATTTTTTTTTCTCCCCAGTTTCAGTGGATTTGTGATATTTTTTTCAATGCTGTTTAGATTTGTTTAGTGACATCACATTTCTCTTCACTGTGGTTGAAAAGACTCCAAACATTGCTTCTTTACTCCTTTATTACAGAGCTGATGGAAAGTGTGGAAAGAGAAGTCCTTGCTGAGCCACAGCATTGTATTTTAATTATTTTTTTATTTTAATTTTTTTATTGAACTAAAATAGTAAAACACTTGAGAAATAAACGCCTGAGAATTCCAGAGTAATGCTTAGTTTGTTGCATTTTACTTCCTGCTATGACAATGCTGACTTTACATGGATGGATGATGGACAGTGGAATGGCGAGCAGGCAGGAAAAGGAATGCCTGGGTCAGTGGGACGCGATGAAAAAGAACATCAGCTGAATTGACAGTTACAAGTATAGGCCACTGGATGGCTTGTCAGGTTATAGATGGATGAACAGTTGAATGGATACACTCACAGTGGGTCATAGGTGGCTGGATTGAAGAACAGGTGAATGGGGTAAATTCATGGATAAATTTATGGAAGTTGAATAGATGAATAAACTGATGGATAATTTAAAGATAAAATATTTATAAAAGTATGATAAGAAATAGTGTGTGCTCAGTTAGATGCATGTATAGATGAAATGATTGGATGGATGGATGGATGGATGGATGAAACTGATGGAATGCAGAGATAAAATGGATGGATGATGAATCGATGGAAGGATAAACTAATATATGGATAGCAAAACTTGATGGATAGATGTGTGGGTAAATGAATAGATTAAATGGATGGATGAAATGGATGGATGGGTGGATGAATGTATTCCATACGTGAATGAATGGGCAATGTATCAATGGACAGTAGGCAAATACACAGATGCATAGAAGGTCAGTTGGGCATTTTGGAGGATTGAGGGATGGATGAATGGATTGACTGATGCTAATGTGATGAATTTATGGATAGGTTTCATGGTTAAATAACACAGATCATGTGACACTTAAACAGATGTATGGAGGAATTGATGGCTAGGTGGACACGTGAATAAATAAGTAGATGTATGACTGGATGACTGGATGATTACATGAAATATAAACATACCAATGCACAGTTAGATGAATTCATGGATGGATAGATGTGTAGGTGGATACTTACATATGTGGATGGATGGATGGATGGATGGATGGATGAACTTTACAAATAATGAATACCTGTATTAATGGAAATTAAATAGATGGCAAGGTTGGTACTTTTATAGGATAAATGGGTGAATGGATGGATGGATGGAAAGCTGACCAGCTTGTATTAATGAGTAGATGAACAATGTACCAATAGAGGCAAATACATATACATAGAAGGCTTGTGCACTTAGGTTAATGCATGAATGGATGGATGGATGGATGGATTGATGGATAGACTGATGAATAAATACTTAATGCATCAATGGACAGTGAAATGAATGGATTTCATGGCTACAATTAATTGGAGACTAATAAGCACAGGTGAATGGACGAAGAGGGCACCTGAATGGACAGGATGGATGGATTCTTTAGAAGAATAGATGGATCAGGGGACACTTATAAAGATGCATGGAGACATGGATGGATGATGGATGGATGGATGGATGGATGGATTCCATATTAAATGGGTTAGGGCCACTTGAATAGATGAATGTATGGACAGAAATATGAATTCATGGATTCTATGAAAGAATAAATTGTGAATGTATGAATTGACAGTAATCTGGGTGGATGGATGGATGGAAGTGACTAAAGTTGATGAATAAATCTAGACAGATGGATAGATGTCAGCCTGTATAGGTATATAAATTAATAAATAGAAAGATATAAATCAATAAATAGTAAACTTTGTCATGAATTGGGTCACTCTCAGTCAGATGCATCGATAGACAGATAAATGGCTACATCGATGGCTGAATGGACCGATCCTCAATCAGACATCCTCTCCCTACAGATCTCGTTCTACCAGCTTGCTCACACTGAGAGAAGCGTGTCATCTGTCACGGCGTGCTGATAGCTCATTACATCCAGATTATTACACGCTAGTTTGTATGAAGTGATTAATGGATGATTTCCGCATTAATTAGATGAGCTCCATATGCTATCTGCATTGTTTTAGCACACGAAGCTGAAAGAATACTGGAACAGCTTGGTGTTTCGAAAATAAATCATCGACGCGGACTGTAATGAACCGCCAATCAAAATTTGCCGGTAGCCTGAACGTCTTTTGTTGGGCTTGAAACGATCTTATTGTGCTGTCAGGAATTAGGCGGGAAGACTGACAGTCAGACAATGACTGGTTATGTGAAGAAGTGGTTCATAATATGACTATGAGAATGCTATAAACCTCTCTGAGGTCTGACCTGAAATCATATTTAATTGGGTGTCATTTTCATTACGTTTGAAAGGATAACATACGATTCTGTAGCTGAGAAGATTGGGAGTCGTCTTTCTTCTAGAGAGAATAGGCATCATTAGACTCTTTACATTGCTGTTAATGTTTTCTCTCTCTCTCTCGCTCGCTATGTAGTTCACTTGGGTTAACTTCATTTATGTTCATTGGATAACATGTCACTCTCCAGATTTAATGTTTAAAATTAATTCATATTTTCTAACCGAGCTCATTAGCTGTTTATTGCTATTAGATTTCATTATTAGAAAAAGTTTGCACTCTTATGGTTGCGCTGTTTTTCTTCACGGCTATGATGATGAGGAATTTCTTTTCCGCTTCGTTTTTGCATAAAGCCCCGGGTTTTGTTTAAATAAAAGGACGGGCCGAGCATGAATTCCAACGAGCCTTATTTAAAAATGTTAAACAAGAACCAAACAAAGTAGCACATACCCAATTCCCTACCTTTTGCTTTCTCAGCCATGACCCTTCAATTTCCTTTCACTCGCCAACCACCGCCGGCTCAAATCGAGCGAAATTAGAAAGACATGTGGGTAATGGTAAAGCTGATAGGATTCAACGAAAGCAATACAGGGCCACAACAAGCCTGAAAATGGAGAACGGCAGCTGAAATAAGCGACCTTGGCCGAGGTTAAGTGCAGCTCCTAAACGCCGAGAATAAACACGTCTCCGCGCCTCAAACCCGCAACGGCACCGATTATCCTCGGGACACGTCTGCAATGTTAATTCTATTTCATCGCTGGAGAAAATAACATGTTGAGGTCTGTTGAGCGCAAGAGGTCAACAAACAGTGATAAAGACAGGCAGTTTTACTGCCATGACACCATTAGCGTTTCTCCGACAGTGTGAAATTAGCAAATCATTTCAATCAGGGACTGTTGATGAGTTAATTATTAATTATGGTATGATTTTCTGTTAAATTAATGGTTAAATTCCTGGCTAATTGGCATGTGTGCTTTCAAAACTGAAGTGAGCATGACTTCATTGATGTGCTGATGCACTGGTGAACTTCTTTAACCTCTAAAGGTGACAGTTGTGGAATTACACTATGTTTGAGATTTCTTTATGGTCTGAATAAATCACTCTCATTAGTGACTACTGTTACAAACCCATGCCTGGTCGGTCCTCTTATAGAAAAATATCGAAACAGAATATTAAGCAGAGTTACAACCGAGAATTTTCCTAAAACAGCAGGTGTGAAGTTAATTATTGGTGTTATATAACAACTTTTTTTTATACTGACTAAATGTCCTCTACAACTCTAGCCATCTATTTCTCAAAAATATAAGTGTAAAAATTTTAAATTGTTAAAAAGTGTAATAATAATAAGAATAAAATAAAAAAAGATATTGATAAATTAACATGAAAAAGCATAAAAAATAACCTTTTATATTATTTGTATAATACTATTTAGTGTATATTTTATGTAATTGGTATGTTACAATTTGTGAAATTGACAAAATGTGAAATAATAGTAAATTGTAAAATAATATTTTTAGAATCTGAATTTGTAACATTTCTAAAACACATATGTAAACCTGCTCTTAACCAAAAAAAAATAAAATAAAAAAAATATATATATATATATATATATATATATCCATCTATGGATGGATAGATAGATAACTTTATATATTTATTTATTATTATTTTAATACAAAGATAAACATATAAATTTAAAAAGTATTTAAGTAATATAAAAAAGTATTATTATTTTATGTTTTAAAATTGTTTATTATAATTAAATTATTATAATGTATTTTTTTATGTATCTATTTTTATTACGTTGGTTATACAATTATTTCTATTATGATGATTTCAGCTGGACTGTTTTTTCTCTAATTATGGTGAATATTAATTTAATCCCATATGTGGATTAAAAAATAATACATATTTACCATACTTGGATAAAAATCCTGAATAATCACATGTTTACTCTCAGGCGGTTTTAAAAGCAGGCTTTGCCTCCCAGTGCTTCTGTTTTCGGGTGACTGGTTATAAATCTGCTCAGCTCTTAATCATGCTGCAGATGTAATTAGCGAGAGCCCGAGAAATGACTCTACCTCTGATCCATTAATTACAGCGATAGATACGTAGATGGATCTTATTATCCTTAATGAGAAAAGTCATTTGTAACCTGAGCGCTTGCTTGTCTCGTCTTGTCTTTGTGCCTGATAATTTAAAGCCAGTTAGGTTTCTGCCATCATATTTCATACAGTTTATGTGTAGAGTTAAACTTTATAGCCTTCGCTTGCTCATCTAACAAGGGCGTGTACGACATTATGTTCTCTCTATTAAGTAAATTTGTGTGTTCTATGTACCGCAACGTGTCTTGTCTTCGAGTCATGCTTACACAACACAGTGAAGAAGAGGCCCAGACGTGGAATCTAGGTCCTGATTGGATCATCATCAGGGGGCCTCTTGACTGACTTGAGTTGACACTGAAACTCGAAATAGTTTGATGTGTCATGATTGGCTAACTGGGCCTTGACTCTTATTACGAATACAGGACAATTGCGTACGTGAATTTGAGTGGCTCTCAACCCTGGTCCTGCACATGTTAGTGTATTCCCTGCGTACCAATTCAGAAAAGGCTGTTAATTAGATGCTTAGCTAAAGCAGGTGTTCTGGGATCATGTGCAGGACATGGAGGTCTTCAGGACCTGGGTTAAAATATAATTTCAAATATAATAAAATTTTTATTTGGAGCCTCCGAGTGGCGCAGTGATAAAGCGCTCGCCCTATCATCCGGAGATCGCTGGTTCGAACCCCGGGTGATGCTGTTTTCCTCTCACAGCCGGAGGC
>JAQMYJ010000013.1:1843811-1857103 GCA_030014305.1 Clarias laeviceps | reverse complement strand
TTACATATTGTTGATAAAATACCCCCCCCCCCCACCACCTAAACACAGATAAATCCTCATTCACTTTGCCCAACAGAGAGTTTCCTCTTTCTGTCTCACTTGATACACAACGTTATCAGGTGCAGAAACAGCAATGGTTCAGTCTATTTGCCTCTGTTTCTCTGTATCACTGGTAGTGTTAATAACCTTATTAATTTATTTAATAATTGACAAAAAATGTACAGAACATGCCTAAGATCTAATTTTGTCTAAATATATGCTATGAGGATTGTGTCGGAATAAAACTTTACAGTTCCACTTCACAGTGTTCAAACTTTAGAAAAGCAGATATTAAGGCATGTATGAAACTGCACATTAATTACAGAAATTAATTCCTGTAATATTTGATATGACAAATAATTTACGTTCCAAATAAGATGTGTGTGTTGTACTGTTTGTGTTACAGGTTTGCTCTCAGAGACTCTGTCCTCTTTAACTTTGAAGGTAAAAAATTGGAGATAATGTCACTATATGGTGCCAACATGAGCCGGCGAGGAACTTGTAGTTTATAATTAAAGTTCTTCTCTGGAGCAGAAAAATCCCTTGTCATCACTCTGACCTCTGACCTGTCATTGCAGGAACAGAAGACTGATGCAGTAAATTACACTGCTCTGCACTTCTCTAAGAGAAAACGACAAAGTGGAATAATGGATCCCCATGTTGTATATTCAACTATCAAACAATAATCTGACAATAATGTTGTGGTAAAATGTGATGTCATATATAGAACACTGCTTTCTAATGATAGACAATGTTCAAGTGATAAAGGACGTACTCATAGTTAACTGCTTTCCATCACAACTGAGAGAACAGTATTTAAGAATAACTATAGTAGAATAACCATGTGTAGATCTATGCACCAATTTGCATTTTTGTTTGCAAAATTATGCACACGTTATACAGTGTTCTGTTACTTTCTATCAATTTTGTATTTAATGTTATAAAATATTTGTCTTCAAAATGAAACATTTTTGCTTTTGGGATGAAGAAAACCCAATGCCTCTTGCATAAAGATGACAAAAATCATAATTTCATGAGATTTATAAAAATATTCTTTCTTTTAAATTTAGCTGAACTTAAACATAATAATGAAAATTGCCTCTAGTACACAAATGCTCAAAGATATTGTCAGATTTGTGGGCCAGGAAATGGACTGGACTGGACACAGTCTTTGACACAGAAACAGGAAAGATTAATTATCTCACCTGAAGAATCCTGTTTCTTATTACAGTTCTTGGAATACAGTAAAATTTCCTAAAAGGCCATAAACTTTTAATAGTTTCTATTAGGCCTATTTTTGATTTTAAATACAATTAAGCAATATCACACAAGACAGAGTGCTGTTGTACTAAATATCAGCACAGTTGTGTTGTGGCCATAGGAGCCTGACTGATATTCAGCACAACAGCACAACCTTGAGCTTATACAACAATATTTTCTTATATATTTTCTGATAAATTATAACATTTCCACAAACATCATTTATTATCAACAGATTATGATTAGTTTCCTTATTAAACCAGTTATTCTGTGTCACCAACACATACAGTATAAGTCCATGCCTGGAAGGTTAGTGTAATTAACAGTTTTAAATTCTTACCAGTACTACAGTATGTAGCCAAAAGGTGAGGAGAATAAACCATGTAGGTGGTGAACAGTCCTGAGAAACTTACCAGATTTATTTTTATATTTTCAATTATTCCACTGTTTAATATTTGCCCTGCTAGCTTACGGGTTCTGGGGTTAAATCACAAATAGTGTTAAATGGAAGGCTAATATGCTAATGCACAGTCCCTTGTTTAACACAGAAGGATTTGGGATTCAGCCTGGTGTTAGAAGCTTCTTAGCTTTGTAGCTCACCTTACGAGTAAATAAAGCAACACAGACAACACATTTAATTCGGAACTGATTTAAAGCAATTGCTAAGGAGACGGCGTGCTGTTTAAGACGACATAACGTTATCAGATGTGTTGATGTTCTTACTGAAAGTGCTTCTGTGACTGGGTGTGAATGTGGGTTTAGTCAGACAGCTGCTCTCTCCTCAGTACTGCGGACCGTACAGACCGACTCTCACCCACACTGAGACACACAGTTTAACATCTGGAACACCAAGTGATGTATATAAATGTCCCAGTGCTATTATTGTCTATTATCGCCACTTGGTAGGAACTAACTGTGGTATAATAGTGATTACAATTTTTTATCTTTTGATATCTCATTTTTGGAACTGCCTACAGCGTAACCATAGTTTGTGGTGCTTATCTGATAAAAACAAAAAAACAAACAAACAAACAAAAACCCTAACAAGCAAACAAAAAACACCTTGGTGACTCAAAAGAGATGGATATGTAATAATTATGAAACTGGTTTGTTGATATCACATTACAAGTGTAAAAAGATCGAACAGAGACAGGATTCACTTTACATTTACATCATAAGGGAAAACCTGCAATTTTATGAGGGGTGTGCAAACTTTTTATATCCACCGGAGGTCGAGTAACGGGAAACCCAAGTAGTATCATTTTTGCACACAATTTTTAATACTTTGTCTCATACAAAAGTGTCAGATTTGTGAAAGATTTTGAGAGTAATGAGATAAGGGCAGAAAGTACAACTTGCCATGCAGTAGTTAAGTTTACATGCCCACATAGGGTTTTATTATATACAACTGTAAGATTTGCGACTAAACAGTAGCAGAGGCAATAAACAAAGGTTCCACTTCACATTTTCACATTAGAATGCTTAATGGCACCATCTACTGTAAAGTCGTATCTGCTGGACGTTTCAAGAGGAATATTATTAAACTGGAGATTAAATGAATAATTTCAGCCATGTATCCTCTTGTTCAATCCGTTTCAGCTTAAAAGAACTGAAAATAAAACAATTAATTTCATTTCTGAAAAAAATGTTGCGTAACAGTCTGACTTTATAATTACAGTTCCCTTATTTTAAATTAAAATTATAGATATGGAATATCTTTTAAAACATTTTTCATCTACACAGGAATATATACATGCAGCGAAAGAGTTAGCGAACTGTCTAACATCTCTTAATATATTGCAGGTTGTAGACGCGGTAACACTGATTCCCATTCCCATGTTAATGAACTGGAAAGATGTCAATTAAAACTAGTTATTCCCTTATAATAAATAAAAATGGCATAATAAAATGCCATGTGACTTTGGGCTTTACCGGATTATTTACAAATGATCAATCAAGGAGGTCTACATTTGTAACAGATACCGCTCTTCAAACACAGCCCATGTGGCGTCAGCAGGAGTGATGGGGTAATGCTTTCCAGGGATACTTTAAAACAAATGTTATACAACTATCCATCTTAGGGCGTGTCTTTGGACTGTGGGAGGAAACCGATATGTTGAAAAAAAAAAAATCAATAAATTCCGTCCGTCATAAATTTCTTTCTTTTTTCTTTCTTGTTATTACACAGTTACAGTAGTAAAATTCATTAATAATGTCCCAAACTTCCTATGGGAATATGATACACGTGTGTCTAATATGTATAACAATGTCGAACAGACTAATGAAAAATATGGTGCGTAACCTTAAATCTTCAGAGTTAAAGTGTAACCTGAACTGTTCCTCTTCTCCCAGTAACTGGTGATGTGGGTGAACATGGACATTTTGGGCCCATGGCCAGGAAACCTCCCAGACCTGAATCCCATTGAGAACTTGTGATCAATTCTCAAGAGATGGGTGGACAAACAAAACCCCACAAATTCTGACAAAACTGATTATGTAAGAATGGGCTGCACCATCAGTCAGGGTGTGGCCCAGGAATTTGTTGACAGCATGCTGTGGCAAATTGAAGTAGTCTTGAGAAAGAAGAGTCAACACTGACTCTTTGCATAAACTTAATACAATTGTCAATAAAAGCCTTTGACGCCTTATGAACTGTTTGTAATTATACTTCAATATACCAGAGTAACATCTGACACAAAGATCTAAAAACACTGAAGCAGCAGACTTTGTGAGAATTAATATTTGTGTCATTCTAAAAACGTCTTACAGTATTTGTTATTGCACAGAAACAGGACATGAGTCAAGCGGCATAAGAGAAAAGTTGCAACACACTTTTATTAGAAAAACTACTCTTGCCCTAATCTGGCCGAAATGTTTCTAGATTTGGCTCAGGCTGCTTCTTGCAGAACAGGCCAAAACTGCCAGAGATGCATTCTGTATGTTTGTTGTGAATTTTGGCCAAAACTTAATTAGGTTTGGCCCAGATCAGACACAGACCCATGACTCATTTTCATGTCTGGTCCAAATCTGACCCAGAATAATTTCCAGAATGGCCAACACTTGCTCAGTTCTACAAATTAAACACCAGGTTATCCAAGGCAGATGTGGCCCAGGTCCTGAAGCGTTATTTGGACATGGAAGCTAATAAATGCTATATTTTAAAATATGTAATATAGTAAAATAATATGTAATAATCTAGAACATCATACACAAAACAGAACTTTATGCAGGTTTAAAGGCTACATGAGAGTTTTTTAAAATTCCAATACCCACCTCTAATATGAAAGAAGTCAGTAATGGTCAGAAGTTTGCAACACAATATTGTGTAACAGGAACTCTTTAAATTAAACAATCAATTTTCACAGGTAGAGTAATAAAGCCTATATTAATTAGTACTCTATATTATAAGACTAAAGAGAGTTCCTGTAAGGTGTTGCAGTGAATCTATTTGTAGTTCAGGGGCCCATGTGAACCACCTGGCCTACATACTCTCTACTACTTGCTCACTGGAAATTCAGTTTGCAATCCTGACTTGAATGAGTTTTTATATATATTCTCATTTACCTATGATGTTCAGGGTCACAAGATTCCTGGATACATGAGGCAGGGTACATCATGCACCATACACACAAAGCCAAGGCGGGAATCGAATCACAGTGCTAAGCTTCTAAATTTCTGCAGGTACATATTCTCTGCGCTATCACTACACAGCAGTTACACCAGGAATACATTTCCCAGAATACACTGCTGTTGGTCAGGTGGATGGAGAGCAGTTTGTGTACTATGACAGTGAAATCAGGAGTTACATCCCGAAGACGGAGTGGATACGGAAGATCGATGCTGATGAACCACATTACTGGGACAGTGAGACCCGGATTGCACGAGTTGAAGAACAGAGCTTCAAGGCCAGTGTAGCTAAAGTGATGCAGCGCTTTAATCAAACTCAAGGTGAGAAACATTCAGCTTTTAATCACTAACACACACTCACTGTAATATTATCCATATTATGGTCTGTGTGTGCGTGTGTGTGTGTGTGTGTGTGATATGAGAGATCAAAGAGATAAATGTTTATCTTGTACAGGAGTTCACACAGTGCAGGAGACGTACGGCTGTGAGCTGGATGATGACGGCACCACTAGAGGATACAGACAGTATGGATATGATGGAGAAGATTTCATCAGTCTGGATCTGAAAACGAAAACCTGGACTGCAGCCAAGTTTCAAGCTGAGGTCACCAAACAGCAGTGGGAGTCTGATGTTAGTTATACGGATTACTGGAAGAACTACCTGGAGAACACCTGCATTGACTGGTTAAAGAAATATGTGTCTTATGGCAGAGAGACGCTGGAGAGGACGCTGGAGAGGCTGGAGAGACGCTGGAGAGACGCTGGAGAGGAAAGGTAAAGTCTGTCGTCTGTTTCTGTAGCTGCAACACACACACACACACACACACACACACAAACACACAAAAATATACATCTTAAAATTTTTTTATAAATGCAATAAATGACACATCCCTAGGGATGTAACAATATGTTTTTACCTCCAAACAATGTAATGCAGTCACAGTGCGATACAACTGAAGGTTCAGTCACAATGCTGTATAACTGCAGAACACTTTTGCTTTATTCCTATTTTTCCCTTTTCTTGCACTGCTGTGATTGTCACACCTGCATCACTGTCCGTCATTAAGAAACTCAACTTCCCAGGATGCCATGCAGCCTACAAACAAGTGCGATACTGACTACAAGTCCCAGCAGCAAACTGTTCTGCATTCAGTGTATCTTGATTACTATCATTCGATTAAGTGTCAGATACTATTAGTCTGTCACTTCTGTCTTCTATTATACAGCACCTATTTAAAATGACTGTGATCCTCAGTCCAGTGTGAAGTATTTCAGCCTGTGCCGGAGATTACCAAAATGAATCTTTTCATTTCATTTTTATTTGTATAGCGCTTTTACAATTGTCATTGTCGCAAAGCAGCTTTACCAATCAAAAGAATTATTTAAGTTTGTATGGAAGGTGAGTTTGTATGAATCAAAATGGTCAGATAGTCCCTGATGAACAAGCCGAGGACGACAGTGGGAAGGAAAAACTCCCTGAGATGGTAATAGGAAGAAACCTTGAGAGGAACCAGACTCAACAGGGAACCCATCCTCATCTGGGTGATAACGGATAGCAGGGATTGAGCTATCTAGTTTTTGCCAGATGTTCTGCCAGTTGTTACCAGATGTTCTATCAGACATTGTCAACATCTTCCTGAGCAGCACTGGCATTTCGATATGTCTCAAGGCCATAACCATCATCCCTAGAAATCTCTAGTGTCTGCCTCAATGACTACTACTGTCCCATCAGGAAGGCTGGTCATGAGGTATATCAAGACCCTTCTTCCACCATTCCTGGACACACTCCAGATCATCTATCATTATAATCATTAAACTAACAGTGTCATCTCCCCCACCCTCCGTCTGCCACTCACCTAGATAATAAAAACACATGTTTGAATACTGTTTATAGACTTTGGTCCAGCATTTAACACAATCATTCCTCAGCATCTGATTGAAAAGTCAAGCTTGCTGGGCCTAACAACCTTCTTATGAAACTGAGTTCTGGACTTCTTGACTTGGAAACCTTCATCATTCTGGATGGGAAACAGCATCTCCAGCACCACCACATTGAGCACTGTGGCTCCACAAGGCTGTGTGCTCAGTCTACTGCTGTTCACTTTGCTGACTGATGATTGTTCAGTGACACGAATCACATCATCAAGTTTAGCAATGACATGAGTGTGGTGGGTCTCATCAGCGAGAATGATGAGACAGGGTACAGAGAGGATAATGGCTAACAGACTGGTGTAGAATCAACAACCTATCTCGAAACCTATCTCTAAACGCGGACAAAACTAAAGAGATGGTAGAGACTCAGTGAAGGTGACTTGAGAGTAGAGGACCCCTCCGCACTGAACATCAACCTCTACTTTCCTAAAATTCTTGGGAGTTCAAATGGAAGGTGAATCTCACCTCATCCCTAAACACCAGCTCAGCAGAGTCTCTACATTCTATGAAGGCTGAGGAACAATATATCAAGAGGACCAATAGAGAGCATCCAGAGCAGCTGTATCACTGCGTGGGTAGGAAACTGCATCGTATCAGACTGACAGACCCTGCAGCAGACAGTAAGGACAGCTGAAAAGATAATCAAGGTCTGAAAAGATAGAGTGACTGAAAATGATTTATCTCTATGAGTGACTTTTCCACAGCCTAAGTGTTATACCTCTTGTACAAACATTTTATTATGCAGGGCTCCTGAAAAATCATAAATGATAAATAATTACAGAGTCAGAAAGGAAGAAAAAAGGAAAGAAAGAAAGAAAGAAAGAAAAACAAACAACACACAATTATATTTCTTAAGTGTGTAATACCAGAGCCTGGTCTGATTCGGGGTCTCTCAGGAACAGTCTTTCTTTGTCTTGGAAAACATTTTTCAACATTGATTTGTAGGGAGCAAACTTTTAGCATCAGAGTTATTTACACTAAAGTTGATGTAGTCTAGCAGCTGTGCTCGGCATGCTAACCTCAAAGACCCAGCTATATGCTAACATTAGCTTAGCCATCATTACTAACCAGGCTACTTAAATGCTTGCTAATAACTTTTTAAAAAAGTTGATCGCATGACACACACAAAAACCATGTAACACCTATATTAAGATAGTTTTGTGTATCTAAGGTCTGTGAATTATTTACAGACCTTCTGACTTGTACACAGTCTCTGTAGGAACTCTTTGTTGTACGATTATAGTACACTGCTATAAGTTTTCTCTCAATCATGCACAAAGAAACACATTTCCCCCTTTAGTTAAGCATTAGATTAAATAATTGAAATACGAGTCTAGAATGCATTTTATAAAAAACAATTATTTTTAAGTCATGGACTTTTTTAAAGATTAAAGGTTAAATTTTCTACAATTTAGCTGTGGTGGATCAGAGGGCTAAGCCCCTGAGTTACTGATCCGAAGATTGGCGGTTTGATCCCCAGCTCCACCAGGTTGCCACTGTTGGGACCTTGAGCGAGGCCCTGAACCATATCTGTTCCAGAGGCGCTGTATCATGGCTGATCCTGCGCTCTGACCCCAGTTACACTGGGATATGCGAAGAAGGAATTTCACTGTGCTGTAATGTATATGTGACAAATAAAGGCTTAACTTAACTTAATTTAATTTTCAATGTGAAATTATGCGTCTGCAATAAAAAATGTTTTTATTAGAAGCCTAAGAACACATATTAACTGGGGGTGCCAATAATTGTGGAGGGCGCTGTATCTTCACTTCATTTTTTCATTTAACATGAAAAACAATTTATCTAGAAAGGCAAATGGCAAATAAACCTAAAGTCCAATAAAAAAGGGTTTGTTGCATAAAACAGTGCATGAATTGAGAAACAATAAATCTACTAACACACTATGTTTATAGAAAGCCTTAAATACAGCACCTCAGATTAGAGCCGTTATGAAGCTTTCCAGAGCAGAAGTAGCAGAAACATCTCAATATCAACTGTTCAAAGGTATTTTGGATAATAAACGCCTTCAGTATTGTTCTACAGTTAAGAAATCAGGAACGACCATGGAGTTAGAAAGTGATCTCAAACCTTTTAGCAGGATACAACAAATACAACTTGAAAACAATATAATGTCATCCATTTGCACAAGTTCCACCAACACACATCGTCCCTCTAGTTTCTAACAGGGTTTAGAATTCTGATCTGAGATTATGATGAACACAACAGATTCCCACACGCAACATGCGTCTACATCTGTATAAAGTGTTGCAATGTTGCCTCTCCTGTCGGTTTGGTATTAATATTGTTCTGAGGTCATTTTTGCAAGATGGTGTTAGAGACAACATGTAGTCAACGTTGTTCCGACTTTCATCAAAGTCAACAAAGCTCTTATTGATGTTTTCCCAAACGTCTGTGACATTGTAAATGAACTATCAACTTTTAACTTTGTAAAAGTTTAGAGATATAAAGTATCATCCTATATATAAAGTATATATGACAATTAAAATTAAGAACACAAAAAATATATATTATGTATACTAAGAAATACACCTAAATACACTAATTAGCAATCTGCTGATCTGGAAGCTAAACGGACAAATGTGTAAAAAAATACATACAGTACAGCAATCACAAAGAAAATATCAACCTTGCTAATTAATCAGTTAAACCAACAATTGAAATGAAAACATACTGCACGTATAATTCTTCATACAACTGGCTAACAATACAAATGCCACAGGAATGATTGATTAAAACATCGTAATGACGAATGACGCAGTGGAAGTTATGACTTAATAATTCTAATGACACTAAAATTTACAAATAAAAATTATTTTCTTTATTTTGTCATTTCTTCTTTATTTTTTTTTTTGCAATTTTGCGACGTAGATTTTAATATAGCTATTGTGTCGATTTATATATAAATTATGTAAAATTTGATTGTACATTTACGATCATTTTAATGAATTGATAAAATAATCATTTATGTGAAAATATTTTGCAACTTTGTTAACATTCCCTACACTTTAACGTTATTTATAGCTATGTATTTTCCCACAAGCTACTATAATTATTTGTGTCATAAATATAATGGCATCCATACGTTTCAATGACTTTTTTGAAAATGAAAAAATGTATGAAACTTAATTGTATGTAAAAGAGCAACAACAACAACAACCAATAAAAAACTGCTAAAATCGGTACCGACTGTGACGCCAACATTATGGGACACGATAAGAGGCTTTTAACTCCAAGGTGTTGCATAAACTTTGACATCATTACTGGGCAATGTTTTCTCTTTAAATGAAACCAGACTTGAGTCGATGTTCGGGCTGCTGAGAGTATGTCCGAGCGAGGCGTTTGCAGTATTGCTAACGATTAGCTGTCGCGGGTGCAGAGTTCGAGTGATAAAAAGGAAAGCGAGTGGTGGAGCGTGAGTGCGCTCAGCTCTTTCTGAAGACGTAAATCTGAAGCCAGGATGCGAGGCGATCAGCAAAAGCACAGCCACAACAGCACACACACACATACACACATACACAATACTGAGTCTTCAATAATTTCACCTGAGTCATTATGAGTGCAGTGTAAATCGTAATTTCAGTTGTGATTGCTAACTCTGTCCCTCAACCTAACGTTCTTTACAGAGCAGTATTGGTTTCACTCTGATTTGGATTCAGCAAATGATGTCATTTTGTACCCCCGAAACTTCTTCTGGCTTCATCTTGTGCATCTTCTCTAACAACATGGCGAATTGTATCAGGAATATGTTTCTCTTTTTTAAGGCTGTCTTGCCGTGTACAGTAAGCTACACTTGGAAATGGACCGGAGAACGGAGAACGAGAGGGTCTGTGAGACGACGATAAGGCCAGGGCCGCTAGCGTTAAAGCCTAAAAGATAAAACAGAGCGCTTGCTTCATTCTCATCCCTACACATCATAAAAATAATAGAACAATATTACTGCCATAACTGAACGACGACTGATAACGGGGCTAATATATTTGATTTTTTTTTTTTTTTCAACTGTACCAATTTGATATTTCTGCAAGCGTGGAATTATTGCTGACAGAAGAAATTTATTTTATGCTCCGTTTACGTATCCGTACCATTCCATTTCACTTTCGCACGCTCGAGGCGTATCGGTTCACACACTGAATCAGGGCAAGATTAGAAGATGGAGTTTCGTGCTACGGTTTCGGGGTTTCAGATGGAAAAATGGGTCGCTCTGATAAAGATTGGATTACAGGATAAAAGTTCTGACCTGCTCGAGTGTGGGTTTTTTTTTGGGACAGAATAATGAAGGAAAAAAATGAAAGGAAGTTATTCGCAAGTTAAAAGTTGAAATAGGAAGTGAACTAGAGAGGAAACTTGGAGAGATTTAATAAATAAATGCGGATAGATCAAATTTGACGTGACCGCTCTACTAGCGGTCTTATATCTGCCGCTTGACACTGAGCTGGATTACACAAGTTACAGTGATATTTTCATGAGTGGGAAGTTTTGTATATGCTGAGATGCTATTTTTTTTTTATATGGGCTAAATAAATGTTTCCCAAGTTATTTTCAAGAGAGTGACTTTTTTTTTTTTTAATGACAATCTATCGTGTCCCAATACATTATTTATAAATCGTAAGAAAAGTTTATTTATGCATAATGTTATTGATTGTTTATATTGTCCACTTTCTACTGTGTTTCTACATTACACATCATTGTGTTACTTTCAACAGTAAACCAGCTGTTTCTAAGATACATTTATCTACCTAAGATAAATCACAAATTTGTAAATTTGAAAACATGATCATTTTTAAATTCAACAATAAAACTAGACTTTACAAATGATACCAAATAAGGACATTTACAGTATAGGCGGAGTTCACAGGATATCCCGTCATTTATAAATTTCCTCTACTCTAACAGCAGGTCACAGGGCTAGAAAACTAACTAACACTCCCTCTTGTGACTGAATGGTGTACTGTAGACATAATACGCGACAATGGCGACCCAGTGTTTGGGACGCAATGGTATAGACCATCTCCGTGTTCAGCTTCAAAACTGAAAGAAATTAAGGTCAGCTTTTTATGTACTTTTGTATTTATTTATTTTTATTTGTTGTCAAATAAATTCAAATTCAAATTTTATTTGTCACATACACAGCCATACACAGTACGATATGCAGTGAAATGCTTGTACGACCGCAAGTGACCTTAAAGAGAAAATAAAAACTATATAGTAAAAAATATATAGTAATTGGATGAAAAGTAAAAAGCAAGTAACAATTTAAATATCTATGTTGATAGATCAAGGTTATGAATTCACAATGTGTGCAATCAATGTAAATGATTTTATTAGAATTTGTCAAAATAATTAATAGGTTTTTTTTGTTTGTTTACTGACACCTCTTATGGTTAACCTAAAAATACAATGTCTTCTTTTAATTACGTAGTTAAATAGTTTAATAGTTAGCTAAGCTATCCAGCCACACAAATTAAGCAATGCACTAGAAGCAAGCAAGCTCTAGCTACGTCATGCTAGTAAGAAGATCTTGCTTTTAATTTTAAATACTTTACCATGATATATATATATATATATATATATAAAACAAACATAAAAGCTAGAAAATTTTTTGCCATCTAGGGAACAGTAAAAGCCTAAAGCGTAACCCATGTCTACTTTTCTCAGGCAAAAATAAATAAATAAATAAATAAAAGCACCCTGAGTTCTATGTAAAATCAATGCTTCATATCAGAAAAAAAGAAAAATCCATTTGCTTCATTCCCACTGTAGATGCGCTGACTTTTTTCTCCTGGAACGCAATTAACTTCGACATTACGACGACGCACATGCTGTGTGTTATTCCGCAGGGTCTATTTTCAGGTCCCCGTATTCAGAGAAGTGAGCGTGCTGAGATGTGCCTTTTACAGCTTATTTGGAGTCCTTTTTTTTTTTTTTGTGTGATTGTGATTCATCTCTCGGCGTACTCCTCCAGGCATTTCCATAAAACTGTCATTTTTCTGCTCTAGTGGACCGGCGTCATGAAAAAATAAAATAAAATAAAAATGTTTCTGTTGATGAGCTCAGTGATGGCACGAGTTCAATCAGGAGGAAGCAGGGAAAGAAAAACACTGATTGTGAGAGTGAGTCAAGACCGGCGAGGTTCGTCCAGCTTCTCCTTGTTGAACAAACTGATGTCAGGATTAAACGCGTATCTCGTTGCAAAGACTTTGAATGTGGGAATTTCACAAAAGAACAAGGTCAGTTAGATATTCATCAGTTCCTTGTTGGTTGTATTTTTACACGAGTTAGGAGGCTAAAGCGAACAGTTTTATGAGCTAATGTGGGTGTAGTTTTAGTCTTTTGATGAAAATACACTACCGTTCAAAAGTTTGGGGTCACTTGCAAATTTCTTTATTTTTGTTTAGTGATTTATTTTCTACATTC
>JAQMYJ010000013.1:1821452-1843711 GCA_030014305.1 Clarias laeviceps | reverse complement strand
ATGTAGAAAGAAATAAAAATCAGGAACCATCATGGAGTTAGAAAGTGACCCCAAACTTTTGAACGGTAGTGTATATCAAATGGAAGTCATATTTGGTTAGCTTAAGTCTAACTTCAGTTGCCAAAAATACACTAGTTTTATTCCCATAAACTACGTAAGAATATTTTATGTTTTTCTTCAACATAAAATACATAAGAAGTATTTTAGGATAAAATTTTTATACCCATACCAATCAGCCATAACACTAACACACCACCAGGTGAACTGAACAGCACTGATTACCAATTATACCCCAGCAAACTGATGGCAGGATCATGGTTCACCCATGAACGCGGGGACCAAAGGTCATCTTGTCCGTCTGATCCCACAGAAAAGCCAATGCAACACTAATTGCTGAAAAAAGTCAATGCTGCTTGTGATAGAAAGACATCAGAACACCCAGTGAGCCACACCTTACCATGTATGGGACCCAGCAGGTAAAGAGCACAAAGCTGCCAACCCAGATCCCTAGATCCTAATTTCATCGAGCACCCATCGATCGAGGGATGCACTGGACAAGCAGGTATAATCCATGGAGGTCCTACCCCACAACCCACTGCACCCAAAGGCTACTCTGCCAACGTCCTGGTGTCAGGCACCACAGTGTACCCCAGAGACCCTGTAATGTCATTCCCCAAGGGACCCGAGCTTTTCTTTCTTTACCGCATAACCAGTGGGTCAGGGTTTGCATACACTTATTTAGTATTTGGTAATATTGCCCTTAATTTTTTAAACTGGGGTCAAAGGTTTCAGATCGCCTTCGACAAGCTTCTTACAATAAGTTGCTGAAAATAAAGCTCATTTCTTACGACAGAACTGGTGTAACTGTGGTAGGTTTGTAAGCCTGCACACACTTACTCAGTTCTGACCATAAATATTCTATTGGATTAAGGTCAGGATCAAAGCCATTTTGCCACAACCTTGGATGTACAGTATGCTTTGCATCATTGTCCAATTCGAAGACCCATTTGTGACAAAGCCTTAATTTCCTGGCTGATGTTGCTTCAATGTCCAAATCACCTTAGTTCCTCATGATGCCATCTATTTTATGAAGTGTGCCATTTTCTCCAGGACCAAGTCACCCCACAACCTGATGCTGCCACCCTGTGCTTCATGGTTGAGAGGATGTTCTTCGGCTTGCAAGTCACCCCCTTTTTCCTCCAGGCAACGATAATCATTATGACCAAATAGTTCAAATTTTGATTCATCAGACCAGAAGATATTTTTCCAAAAAGTAAGATCTTTGTCCCCAAGTGCAGCTTTAGACTGTAGTTTGGCTTTTTTTATGGCAGATTTGAAGCAGTGGCTTCTTCCTTGCTGAATAGCCTTTGAGGTCACATTGATATCAATCTCGTTTTACTATGGATATAGATATTTTTGTACTTGTTTCCTTGAGTGTCTTCACAAAGTTCCTTACTGCAGTCTTGGGATTGATTTCTACCTTTTGTACCAATGTACACATCTTCTTCCTGAGTGGTATGATGGCTGTTTGATCCTGTGGTGTTTATGCGTGCATAGTCTTGTTGGTACAAAACACATGGTCCAGGCATTTGAACATTTTTCACAAGGATTAACCAGACTTGTGGAGGTCCATTTTTGTCTGAGCATTTTTTTGGGGACAATTTATTTTTATTTTCCTATAATGTCAAACAAAGAGTCACTGAATCTGAAAGTGTGCCTTAACATACATCCAGAGGTTCAACCGCAATTGACTCAAATGATATCATTTAGACTATCAGAAGCCTGGACTTTTCCAAGCTGTTTCAAGGTCAGTCATCTGAGTGTATGTACAATAAATGTCTGACAAACAGGAATTGTACTGTAAGTGAAAAAATGTATCTGAAAACAATTAATGGAAAAATTACTTCCTACTCATGCATAAATTAGACGTCCTAACCGACTCAACAAAACTATAGTTTTTTAACATGAACTCTTTAAGCACTTAAAAATCTGTTTTAATGACTTCAACCAAAATGTCTGTAAATATCTGACTACAATTGAATTTATACAAAATGAGGACCTGCGGTGATGTGAAGAAAAGTCTAGTGTTACACCTACATATAAACAAAAAACACACTTTTGGTTTAGCTCGAGTGTGAAAGGAATAAAAGCCGGGACGCACGCAGACTTGTACCCTCAGCCCTCCAGTAGATCTGCAACAAACCTCCGATTACACAAAGCAGCGGTGACTCATAGAACACACACACAAACCTGAAAAGGTCAGGAGGAAAAGTTCATTGTTCAGGCATACAGAAAAGCGCTTTGTTGCCTCTAATGCTCTTTTCTTTCAGAGCAGCAAAAGGAAGTGGCAGGATAATTGCTTTACATAACAGACCGAACGCAAGCAGGGGTGTTTAGGCGGGTCAGATAAAATAAAAGATTGAATCAATTTATTTATTTAAAACATTCCTGGCATTTGTTTGGCTGTTGTGTGGATAAGCAGTCATGTCAATTTTGTATAATTTGCCTGTTCGTTTATTAAGAGTTCTCAAATAAGAGAACTCGAATAAATAGATGTACAATCTTATTAAGTCGAGTTTAGCATTGGGTGTTTAAATGAACGTATTTTACGGTCATATGATGGTAGAAATGTTGGTTATTTTTACAGTTTCTTAATATTGTAAATAAGTACAGTATACCTCTAGTAGACTAATTATTCATTTACATCACTGTTGTATTTACTTGTTCACTTTGAGTCTATAGGAATCCTGGCAGTGCTGAAATATATTTAGTACATTATGAAAATATGTACTATATATACTGAAAATATTTTAAATCTCTTCGTAGATATCCAATATGTTTTTTTTTTTTTAAACAAGTAAAAAACGCTTTTTCCTTAATCTGAATTTAACAATTTCCAAAAAACAGTGTACCTTAAATTGGAATTAAACACAAAGCAATATGTTAAACATCCCGCTGACTATACAGTAGCGACCTATAATGAAGTTCTATTTTGACATGTTAGTTATTTTTATTCATAACATCACTGCTAGAACATTCTCCTCAAAAGCATCACAAGTCATAAAATTTCTTGTTTAAACTTGCAGTGATTTTACTTTCATGATTTCTACCAGACTGATCGTTTTTTCCGCAAAAAAAGGGCTAAAAGTGCCAGATTTACATCATGTTAGTGTTCATCTATTATATAGTTATCAACGCAATTTAGTTTTCCTACTAGACTGAAATCCCTTCATAGTCAGTGATGGTATTGGATCCCAATGCCGGAGGGGCTAATCAGGAGAACCTGGAGAAAAAATAGATTTCATGTTAGCATTGTAATTTAGAACTACTTGTTACAGCATAGGCTACAGGCAGCTTAGCCTTACACATACAAGCACAAACACACACACACAGGGATCGATCACACCCCTGCCTTCCCCACCAGGAGGCAATGAGACAACAAGAGCGGCCGTCTGAGATCCACAGTCGGTCGACTAATTCAACCCTGGTCACATGAAAAAGAGCCGAAAGAGCCCAGACCAGACCAGACCAGACCAGAGAGCCGTCTTAGCTTTTAATCAACATGGACGGCAGGAAAGAAAAAAGGGGGGGAGCATAAAAGGCCAGATAAAAGAAGGAAAATGTGTTAGAAAACAATACAAGTAAATGCACCAAACTTACAGAGTCCATATGATAGCAGTGCAGTTGCTGAGACAGGGATCTACAGTATGTCATGGAGTATTTATAAATACTCAATAAATATCCTGATAAGTTCCAATTTCTAGGTAGGCCATCTTTCCTGTATCCATAGGCTACTTTCAGTTTAGTCTTTAATACATTTCAAAGCATTGCAATGATATGTATAAACAACAAAATAAAGTGTCAGTGTAAAAATGAAATTAAAATTTCAGTCAAAATGGTGGCGGCCTGGTGGTGTAGGTTAGCACTGTCGCCTCGCACCTCCAGGGTCCGGGTTCGATTCCCGGCCAGGCTCGATTCCCGTCTCTCTGTGCATGGAGTTCGCATGTTCTCCCCATGCTTGGTGGGTTTCCTCCAGCGTCTCCGGTTTCCTCCCCCATTCCAAAGATATGCAGGTTAGGCTAATTGGCGTTCCCAAATTGCCCGTAGTGTGTGATTGTGTGTATGTACGTATGTGTGCCCTGCGATGGATTGGCACCCTGTCCAGGGTGTACCCCGCCTCGTGCCCGAAGTCTCCTGGGATGGGCTCCAGGCCCCCGCGACCCTGAATACAGGATAAAGCGGTATAGAAGATGAGTGAGTGAGTCAAAATGGTCAATTACAATCCCTTGTTCCACACACCAAGTAATATCTCCCAATGTGCTAGATGTGGCAATTGTGCTGCATGACGTACCAGACCTCAGTACTGCCTTTGCATATCTTTTCTTATTTTCTATATGACATGTATGCACAATGCACAATGTCTCAAAGCTTTTGCTGTGAATGTTTATGACACACACGACTAACCTGTTGTCTTTTTTGTCTTTTCTAATGTATTTTGGTTAGTGCTGATGTACTATAAACTTTAAAGCCATTGCAAGTCCCCTTTGCCTCGGAAATCATCCTACTGTAAAATCTGTTAAAAACTTCTGTTGAAGCTTCATTGTTAGGTCTCAAATACATCTTCAGTGATGTACGTTACGGTACATAAACTACAAAATGTGTTCAACAAAAGGCATTTTTATCTCTCTATTGATTTATGTATTTATTTATTCAGTGAATTTATGTACTAAAATGAGGTTGTACTGTATGGCAGGCTGTTTCTGTATTTGAAAGCTTCATCAATGCTTTTTATAGTTTATGTTGTGCTTAAAGCCAGAGCAGTGTAATTTTGTACATAACCTTGTTACTGTAGATTTTCAGCTCACTTTAAGCTACATAGTTTTTTTACATTTATTTATTTGATTCATTGGTTATGTGTTAATTGAGCATTCCATAACTGCAACTACAGCACCAAACATTGTCCTTAAATTATAAAGGCGTAAAGTTTTGTTTCACTAAAGCAGCATTTTTTAAGTTTATTCAACTAAATTATCTGTTTGTTGAAGGTACAAATATATGGCAATGAAGCTAAAATGTCATTGTTAGACTCACAAGAATATCATAATTTGATGAACGCGAAGATAGAAAGATGTTAGAAGACCTGTTAAAACTTAAAACAAATGCTGCCTTGATAATTTGAGACGACGTTATCAGATGTGTGTTGTTACTGAAAGTGCTTCTGTGACTGGGTGTGAATGTGGGTTTAGTCAGACAGCTGCTCTCTCCTCAGTACTGCGGACCGTACAGACCGACTCGCACCCACACTGAGACACACAGTGAGTCTCATTAACCACTGGACAACACCTGGGACACCCAGTCATACAGAGAGTTACATATCACTGCGCTATTACTGTCTACTATCACCACTCATGGGAAGCCTCTCAACCAATCAGAAAACTCACTCGGAGTCAACTATTTGGCATTACTGACCAAAGCTGCATGCCTGGTACCTGTTACAAGCCGTCAAACACAAGCTTTAGGATCCAGGTTTCACCTTTCGGAATGATCTTTCCCTCTCAGCAGCACCGCACTGTAAATAATCACCGCTCCGTTGTTCGGCTCGCCGTTTATTGACGTTTCCCAGCTTTTGTTCCAGGGTGTGTCAAACAGCGCAGAACTTTCAGCCTTCGTAGTGTTTCTCAGGGAAAAAAAATAATGAACAGACTTGTTTACTGGAGTCTGAGAGCAAAAAAAAAAAAAAAAAAATCAAAGATGAGGAGAGGGAGAGGAATGTTTTTCATCATTTTTCTTCTTCTTTTACAAGGAGATGTCAGGACACATTATTAGCAAAACGCTGGTGAGATTGTGTGTGTGTGTGTGTGTGTGTGTAACCTAGGCTTGGATAAATCTTAATGATCTTCACAGGATGGAGTTAATATTATGTTCAGGTTGAAGTTTATTTGGAGGAAAACCTTGATGTCTTTTCAAGCCCTTTTATACTGTAGGGTCGTTTGTTTGTTTGGTTCGTTAGGTTTTGAAAGTTCAGGTTGGAGCAAGGTGTCCATGTTAATATTATGAATATGATCTCAACCAACCCGCAGATAAACGTTAGACAAATAGTTTTAATTAATTTTGTCTTAAATGAAGCTACATTTATTTTATTATTACACATAATTAATGAGAACCTTTATGAGAACCCGGCTCATGGCTTGATGGTGATCTAGCTTTTAATCATCATTTGCAGATATTCATAATAACATCACTCCTCTCCCAGGTTCATTCATTTATCGTGAGGACTTTATCCAGGTCAGGTTCGAGGTGGATCCTCAGAAGGTGGGAAGACGCTCTGCATGGCATAATGCCTTCTGTTTCTGTTGTAGGATTTCTTGTAAAAAGCTGTTCCTTGATCACACCAGCTGTGAAGCAGAGATTCACCTCTAGACTCTGGAGATCGCCATTTCAAGCTGTTTCACTTTTATCTGGATGCAAGCCAGAGCCCTCAGGTACTGGGGGGGTATCAGGAAACCTGGACACTATTAACCCTGCTTCCTGCAATAACACTTAATGTTCTTCTGATGATGCGTACTACAGTAAATACTCTATGTGTACATAAGTACAGTATTTGGCCAAACCTGCAGTGATATTGTATCCAAATACATATGCTTCAATATGAAGTCAGTCTCCCTTTCGCAGCTATAACAGCTTCCACTCTGTACACAAGATTTTGGAGTGTTTCTGGAATTCGTGTCCATTCATCCTATAGAGCGTTTATGAGGTCTGATGTTGGACGAGAAGGCCTGGCTCGCAATCTCCGTTCCAGTTCATCCCAAAGGTGCTCAATGGGGTTGAGGTCAGGGCTCTGTGTTCGGGCCGGTCGAGTTCTTCCACACCGAACTCATCTAACCATTGGTCTGATTGACGCACCTCAATCCAATAATTAACAGGTTTGGACTAATACTTTTTCCTATATAGGTTATGTGTGTGTGGTTCTAAAACTCTGCACTCCACCTTGACCTTTGTAATGGAGCAAAGGGCCACAGCATTGCAAATGAATCAGCGCTTTGTACCCGAGCATTGACGTGAACGTATCGATCTGGATTAAGTGATAAGGTCAGACTTTAGCTAGACGAACACTCTTCAGTCAGACGAGGCGACATTTGTATTCGTCAGATGCACAAAGTGCCTCTATCACACTTTCATCAATTGTGTCCCGGACTTTAATGGAGTCCTTCAATATTCCGCCATGCTATTAGACACGTTTTGGCATTTCTGTAAGACGTGAAAGTTCTTTATTTTTTTGGTGAGGATGTGGAATGAAATCACTGCCGAAGTAAACACGCAGTAAGAAATGGAAGACGTTTGTCCTTCGCTTTTTGTCCTTAGTGCTAAATTTTGTTTCCTGGCTTAATGTTAATCAAGCATGTTTTTTTTTTATGTTTTTTTTTTTATCTCAGCTTGTGACTGATTTGAACGGTTTATGTTGTGACTGATTGTAATGTTTATTTCTTGATTTTTGACTAAAATAAATAAATGAATAAATTGACCAATTTCTCACATTTCCATTTCTAGGGTAAAACATATAGTGAATGATTAAGGTGTTCTTTAAGACTACAAAATTATTTATTCTCATTTATTTCCAAACATGACTTTTAAACAAAATTTTTTTATTACACACATTCAATTCCTTTCAAAACATGATGTTTACACAGTTCATATCTTCCTTTTCCTGATTTGCAAATGATTAATTTATTTACACATGATTTTTACACACGATTTTTGGCGATTTTCTTTTCCCACATGATTTTGTACACATAATTAATTTCTTCAATTCATTCGAATAATTCTTATATACCTTTACATTCATGGTTTTTGGCAGACACCCTTGTCCAGCGCGTTACATTTTCTTACATCTGAGCAGTTTAGGGTTAAGGGCCTCGCTCAAGGGCTGAACAGTGGCAATTTAATGGTGCTGGGGTTTTAACCTGGGACCTTCCTGCGGTGATTCAATCGGTTAAGGCTGTGGGTTACTGGGTTACTAATTGGAAGAACGGGGGGTTCAAGCACCAGCACTGCCCCTGTTGACCCCTTGAGCGAGGCCCTTAACCCTGTCTGCTCCAGGGTCGCTGACTCTATGCTCTGACCCCAGCTTCCTAACCAAAGCTGCGAAATGTATAGTTTTAGCTGCGAAAAAATTATTTCACTGTACTGTAACGTACATGTGACAAATAGCTGAATAGAATAGAATAGAATTCCAATTTGTACTCCAACACCCAGTGACCCCTGACCCCCACATACATACACAATATGTTTATACAATTTTAATCTTCACACCTGATTTTTAAAAGATTTGTTTATTTTCCATCATGACTTTTACCTGCAATTTATTTTCCACACATTTTTCCCATAAAATTTGTTCATGTGCACAATTCCTTTATTATTATTTTGAATTTTTATTTGTACACTTGACTTTATTTTATATATAATTATTATTATTATATTTTTTTACATGTTTTTTTTCCCACAATATTTATTTATTACCACACTGGGGTTCATTTAAAACATTATGAATTAATTTCCATGCATTATTTTTTACACTATTTGTTTATTTCTTCACATGAGTTTTACACAAGATTATTTTTTTAACACGTGATTTATTTTTTTTTTTTTACACTTCGCTTTTACCAGCAACTTACTTGTTTGCCCAGGAGAATTTTTTGAACATGATTTATTTCCAAGTGCTGTTTTTCTTTTTTATTAATTTAATTTATTTTAATTTTTTTTGCTGCTATTGTAAGTGTAATACACTTAATCAGTAAACATCTGGAGGACCATGAGGCATATACACATGTTTTATTTGCAGATTTGTTCAGCTTTTAATATGCTACAACCACACCTACTTGTCCAAAAGTTAAAAGACATGCATATGCACATCAGTCCTCTTATTATATATATATAAATATATATAATTTTTTTTTTTTTTTTTTTTACTAAGACATCCCAACTGGTAAAGGTCAGTGTTCCCCTTTCTGTAGTAAATTACTCAGTGGTTTCCCGGTCAGACTCGATTCCCGTTTCCTCCAGGTTCTCCGGTTTCCTCCCACAGTCCAAAGATATGCAGGTTAGGATAATTGGCGTTCCCAAAATTGCCCATAGTGTGTGTATGTGTGTGTGTGACCTGCGATGGATTGGCACCCTGTCCAGGGTGGACCCCGCCTCGTGGCCTAAGCCTCCAGTGATAGGCTCCAGGTCCCTGCAACCCTGAATACAGGATAAAGTGGTGACAATTTCTCTACAGGCTCAGACTGTACAGGGTAGGAAGGAGGATCAGGCTAATATTTTATAACTCCATAGCAGAAAGCATCATCAGATACTGTATGGCTGTATGGTACAGTAACTTCACAGCTCTAGTGAAATCTAGGACTGACAGCTTCGTGATCACAGCAATGAAAGTGATAAAGAAAGAAAAAAATATATTTCGCTTTTTATATGAGGAAATTGTTGACAAACTTACACACAACATCCTGCAAGACCACACACACACACACACACACACACATACACACACATACAGTACTACATCCAGAATATGAACTGGTGCCTTCAGCAAGTGCAAAAGCAAAAAAGTTCAAACTCTCCTCTATTCCAGTCTCAATAAACAAGCTGCGAACAGGAAGTGCCCATGTCTAGCTCGGCAAGTTTTAATCATTATTAATTAATGATATATTTCATATTCATAGTTTCCTTCTTGTATTTAATGCCTTCCTGTGTGTTTTATCCTGTTCGCGCTGCTGAACTGCCCTTGTTCTGAGCTCTTGCTGTTTTTCATTGTGGTAGTTTTTGCCAGTGCAGCCACTCAGTGAGTGTATCACTCTCGCCCGAGGCAAATTTCCCCCCACTGGGTAAAAGTGGTACCTCAGCGGGTTAAGGCTACGGGTTACTGATCGGAAGGTCAGCAGGTTCGAGCCCCAGATTCACCAAGTTGCCACTGTTGGGCCCTCGAGCAATGCTGTTAACCCTGTCTCCTCCAGGGGGCGCTGTATAACTGTGGCTGACACTGCACTCTCACCCCAGTTTCCTAAGTTGAGATATGTGAAGAAAATTATTTCACTGTTCAATAATGTAAATGTGACAAATACAGACTAAATTTAAAAGACACAAGAAAAAATTAAATTTCATTCAAATATGACACTCGTTTCCAACTGCGATTTAACACACAATTCCTCTATTTCCTTACATGATTTCTTGCATGAAATTGATTTATTTTCTAACATTATTTTTTTCCGTGATTAATTTGTGTTCACTTGCGATTTGATTTCCTTTTCTCACGCCTTAGCCACGGCTCGTCTATTTCCAAGTTCACTAATTTTCACATGAATTTTACATTACTTTTGATTTTCAGCTTTTCTTACACGGATATTTCTTTTTTTTCTCCTGATACTCATATGATGTCACGTGTGTTAACTTTGGAAATTTTCAGGTCAAAACATTGTGTTGTGATGGTGGGTTGATCATGTGTGTGTGTGCATGTGTGGGTGTTCGTAGAACAGAAACCAACATATTTCACTGCTGTATATTACACACAGTTGTGTATATGTAGGTTGAGGGGCCGGGGAGAGGGGGGGGGGGAGGGGGGGTTTGTTAATCAAGCTCACATACACTGATATATCATTTACTCCGAGCTCTCCATATGGAGCGAGTACACTGAACACACACCGCTGTCTTGGTGTATCAGTTAGTTTTAACGCCATTGCGTCGAATCTAACCACCAAACAGATGGAGCACTTCATCAGAATGGATCCTGAATTGGCCCTTTGTTAGTAGCCACCTGATTTACGGCGCGCCTGCTTTCCCTCAGGTCCTTTTCCATGAACGCAATAACGCCTGCTGAATTAACTTCATATTGGAAAGTTTGTGGAGCATTCAAAGCACACGTACAGGCTCACACACACACACACACACACAAATAATGCTCCTTCTCCTTTTTGGACTGAGAACAATACTAGTCTTTCATAAAGTGCTTCAAGATGGCCATCTGTTACGCAACAGTGCTGTGTGTCATCTGCTCGCTGGTATTTAAAGTGTGAAACTGGTGTACTCGTGATAACACAACGTCGGCCAGGAGCACACACACGGGATCTTTCCCTGCTGAATTAAACACCATATATCATAAACACTTTATGAGGTAATATATATATATATATCATATTTTATCTCCATCTCATTCTAGTTACATTAAACGTTATTGAACATCTCCAAAAACAATTTCTCTCTTACTGTTACAGCAGCTACAATAAACGGTCGTGTCTCATTACATGGGATGTTACAAAGCGCTGATACTGAACATTAAACATTAAATACAGCGGAACCTCAGCAAAGGATTTAATCTGAGAAACGCATTTTCACAAAGGAAATAATGTAAATATAGATAATCCTTTCCAGCTACATAAAAGTATTACCAATATTACTAACTGTGTCTTTACTAAATCTTGCACAAAATGCAAAAAAAAAAAAAAAAAACACAGTTTGGTCGCTCGTACAGGTAGTCCCCGACTTACGAACATTCGAGTTATGAATTTTCACAGTTACGAACGAATCGCAGTCCTACTTCTGATTCAATCACGAAAGTATATTGCGTGACACACCCAACACCAGGTACCAATATTTACAATTATATACCATATTTTCAGTGTATAAGGGAATGTATAAAATGTCTAAACTCCGGTATATTGTGTGTTTGCGTGTGGGGGTGAGGGAGAAATGAGTCGGCCTCACCGGTTTCAATGAATCAGTCCAGGAGCACGATGATAGAAAATGTCTGTCCGGTAAAGCTGTCCTGATAGTGAATAATCCTAATTTTGGAAAAAATCCTCAGCAAAACAGAGTTCACAGTCCAATGCAGTGGAAAACAGCTCTGAGACAAAATGGTGTCCGGGATTCCATTTGCTATTTAAAGATGCAGAGACAACAATGTTACATTTCGCATTTCTCTAGGCACGGTTATGGTTTTTGGCCACATGTTGGCAGTGTGGGGAAAAGGGACAGAGATTTCGTCAAGTGTGTTGGTATACTTTACATTGTATATTTGTGTCAAAGGTGTATAAGACTCAGTTTGTCAGACTTAAGAACAAATTGGACTTACAAACGTGCCAACGGAGAGAATTTTTTTTTTTTTTTTAATTCGTAGACTACCTGTATGCCGAAAATACTTCGCATGCCAAGGCAATTTTTTTTTTACAAAATTTCAGTTCTTAAGGCAAAAATTCGTGAGACGGGGTCTTCGCATGTAAACACATTTTTATGGACAACTTCACCGTATTAATGGCATTCATTATGACAAGATCACAAGCTTGTTATTAGTCTTATAGTACATGAAGCTTATAATCACACAAGTAAGCTGCTACTATGGAAACCTAATAACTCTGTCCTGTTTGATGGATGATAAGGAGTTATGAGAAAGCAGAATGAGTGATTAACAAAGTGACCAAAATGATGCTGGTGAGAAACAGGTGGAGTTTAAGGGTATGAGAAAAATATAATCTTTATTATCACTCACTCATTCATCTTCTATATGGCTTTATCCTGTATTCAGGGTCAGAGGGACCTGGAGCCCATGCCAGGAGACGTGGGGCACGAGGCAGGGTACACCTGGACAGGGTGCTAACCCATTGCAGGGCATAATCTTTATTATTTTACATTAAAAAAATAAATTGAGCACAAAGACAGGACACGTGTCATGCACACGTTGATTTAGTATCAGGGGCTAAATTATACAAGTGTACATGTGCGTTCTGCTGGGTCACGTTGAAGAGATAAATCTTCTTCTGCCGTCTTTTCAGTGACCTTACGATAAGCAGTATTTCAAGCACATACACCGTGTGTATGTGTGTGTGTGTGTGTGTGTGTGTGTTTGTGTGCGCTCACATCTGTATGTTGCTGATGTATCTTATTGAATGAGATCCCCATGTTTAATTCATAATGTGGTGCCTCGTCGCGAGTGTGACTTTACACACTGGGGCTCATAAAGTGAGTTGTGTGTGTATATGTGGATGTGTGTGTTTGTCCTTGTTTATGTTTGTAATATTTATACAGGAATGACACACAAGCACACACATATACACACACACACTGATGACAATACAGGTTGTCATAATCTGTAGTGGCTCCGCTGTGACAATCCACCAGCTGCGGAGACAAATAAAGCCGCAAAGTCCTTGAGAGAGAGAGAGAGAGAGAGAGAGAGAATATATATAACACTAATAATCCACAACGCCGCAAGCAATATGACATGGAGATGTAAGACCATGGGGAGTTTCCTGAATCACAGAAAATATGTTCGCTACAGATAAGGCATGTGTGTGAGAGAGAGAGAGAGAAAGAAAGAGTCTGTATGTGTGTGAAACAGAATATTCAAGCTCAAAAACAAACCTCACTGGATGTAGACGCTTCCTCAAACACCTTAATCCATTTCAGATTGCGTTATGCTAATTGTAATATTTAAATGAAACAGAAATAACTCTCACTTTGCAAAAAAATGACACTCCGCAGTCATGGAATTTCTCCAGATTGCTAACCATCAGCTTGACTCGTCTTTAAACTTAGGCTGCGTCTCTCACGCCGTCTTTACTGGCGTGAGGTAATGGGTTCAGATAAGATAGCGCACCGAGTGAACGTGGGAAAACTCACAAACACGGCCTCGATCACGGCTTATTGATTTTTTTCTTCTTTACTCCGGAGGCAGTGGAAAGCATCACGGTGCGGACAACGCGATGATCAAATGCAGCATGAAGACATAGTTTACGCATCCTTATAGCCAAATGTATATATAAAAAAGATTTAAGTGACTTAAATGAAGTCATTTTTCCACATGTAGGTTTCAATTAAGGAAAATGCAAAAGACTTTGTAGCAGTAAAATTACACAAAGCCCCCTAAAAACACCATCTCCTTCCCTATTCCATCCCTGCAACCTCTTCATTTCTAACCCACAGCCTTCACCATTCCATCCAACAAGCCTAATATTTAATCTTTCCACCCATCCCAAATCTTCACCCTCTCCCTCTGTGCCTCATCTACTGCACCCTATCCACAGTATCTTCACTTCTACCCCATCTCCATGTTCCCATCTCCCTCCATATATCTACAGCTTCATCTTCTTGTCTAATCCATCCATATGGCCCCCATCTCCGTCAGGCCTTATTTCGACAGCCCTATCTTTATTTCCACACCATTCTATGTGCTTCAACTTCATTTCTACACCATCCCCATGTATCATATCTCCTCCCCTATCCCTACAGCTTTATCTTCATTTATACTCCTCCCCATGTGCACCATCATCATCATCATCATCGCTATTCCAACAGCTCCATTTTCATTTCTACCCCATCCCTGTCCCTATAGACACATGTCCATTTCTACCTAATCCCAATGTGCCCCTTATCATTTTCCACCCCTCGGGCCCCAGGTTCACTTCTGCCCCATGTGCCCCATCTACTTAAACTTACCACTTCATGTTCACTTCTACCACACCCTAATGAGCCCCATCTCCATCCCTATCCTTACAGCCCCTTTACTTCTACCATGTGCTCCATTTACATGCCTACAGACCTTTTTTCACTTTTACCCCATACCCACATGCTTCATCTAATTATACCTACCACCTTACCCCACCCCCATGTGTCTCATCTCCATCCTTAATTTCCCATCTTCACTTCCACCCTATCCCCAAGCGCCCCATCTCCATTCTTATCTCTACAGGCCCATCCTTAGCCCATCTTCATTTCTACTCCCACCCAACACCAAACAGGCCTAATCTTTATTCTTAACACATCCGAGAAAGGCTCATCTTAATCTTCACACCATATACCATCTCCACCCCTGTGTTTTTCACACATACCTGCACACCCATCTTCATTCCTTCTCAATACTCATGTGGCCCACCACATCCCAGCAACCCCATATTTGTTCTTACCTTATCCCTGTGATCTTCATCTCTTTCCCTATCCCAAGTAGTCCCACCTTCACACGTACCCCTTCCCCATGTGCCATGTCTCCATGCTTGTCACTACAGGCCCATCTTCATTTCTACCATATCCCCACATGCCCCATCTCCATCCCTATTTCTCTAGTCCCACCTTCACTTCTAACCATTGTGTCCCATCTCCATCCTTGTCCCTACAGGCCCATCTTCATTTCTACCCCATCCCCATGTGCCCCATCTCCATCCTTATTTCTCTAGGCCCACCTTCACTTCTATCCAATCCTCATATGTACCATCTCCATCCTTGTCCCTACAGACCCATCTTTATATCTACCCATGCCCAGTTTCACCATTTCTGTACCTATCCGCATAACTCCACCTTCACTTCTACCCCATTCCCATGTCCCCTTCTCCACCCCTATCCTAACAGCCCCGTTGTCATTTTTACACCATGCCCAAGTGCCCTATTTTCATCCTTACCTCTACAGGACCATCTTCATTCGTATTCCATTCCAACGTGCCCCATCTCCATGCTTGTCCCAACAGACATATCTTAATTTTGACCCCATCCCTATGTGCCCCATCTCCATTCCTATCTCTATAGCCCCACCTTCACTTCTACCCAATCCTCATGTGTCCCATCTCCATCCTTGTCCCTACAGGCCCATCTTTATTTCTACCCCACCTTTCGAGTTCTATGTCAATTTTAACTTCTATCCCTTTCCTTGTGCCCTATCCCTATCTCTACAAGCCCACTTCTTGCAATAAATATGCCATAAATCTATCAGCCACACACAGCTTAAGTATTTGAAAGAAAAATAATAAGATAATGGACCAGACATAATCTGCCAATAAATCTGTTCTCATCTTCATTGTGTCCACACAACAACTTTCAAACAATTAAAAAACTTTTTTCAATTATTAGTTTTAATAACATTTCCATCCAACTCTTTACATGGACACATTCAGGATTCTCATTAAAACAAGTCTTTAGAAAGTATGAAATGACCTTTTTTGACTGACAGCCTCACTGTCAATATTAATTAGCTGCCTTTTTTGCCCTTGTCAATTGCAGTTTGTTTGGCACACGGTGAGCCTGTCTTTTCTCTTGCTGTAATTTTCCAGCTTGTTATGAGTAAGTGAGGGTCCCTATGACGACATCTGAATAGTATCACTTCTCTGGGACAGAAACATACGCAAAGAAAGATTTTACTCTTTTTATAACTGTGAATCATAATGAGGACAATGTTCTACTGGTAAGCTAATAACTTATTTGGCACCCCGTTCCATAACATATATAAAGCCAGCACTATTTTGCGTTATTTTGCTAACCTGAGCCAACATCATTGTAGATAAAGTTAAGACAATATCTATTACAAAATAACAAATTTTCCATCCTAACTCAGACAAACCTTCTAAAAAGCCTAAAAGAAATTCTCTTTTACTATAAAATGGTATTTATGATGTAAAGAGAAAGTAAGAGTTGCATTTGCTAGTTGGACAACTGTGTTTAGCAATGACCTAGTTTACGAGCCAGCATGCTAATTAGTAAAAGAATTTTAAGTCTTAGAATGACAAGAATTTGAGTCTGATCAATTAAATGATTTGTTCAAATTCATTTACAAAAAAAAACGACTGTCACTACAAAAAAAAACGACTGTCACTACAAAAAAAAAGACTGTACCAAAAAAAAAACGACTGTTTTTTTTGGTATTAACAGCAAGTATTAACAACAATGTAAAACAGAAGGATGATTCTATGTGAACTGCCAAGTAATTCTATGTGAACTGCCATAGTTAGGTGCCATATTAGAATTTGATTGGCTGTCTTGAACGTTTTTCTTCATTTTGAACAAATCTTAAGTGTGACTCGGGAAGAATGATTCATCTCAGGGAATGATTCATTCAGTTGCCCATGTGAAATATCGTAGGTTCTGTACAGGAATTAATTCATCTTCGGGTTTCCTGTGTCGGGACAGTCCCACACTTATCCAATGCAATCTGAACCAGAAAGAGAATTGTTTAGTTCACCTTTCGAGTCTTCAGGTTTTTCCATTCATTTGTTCACGTGACAACCCCATAAGCTTAACAAATGCAGTCTGAGCCAGAAAGAGAATTGATTAGTTCGTCTCTTGAGTCATTCTAGTCATTGTCGTAGAATAAAGAGCCAGACAAATAATAAATTAATGTTTTCTTTTTCTTATAACATTATATTCTTGTCTTGTTTGTTGTGTGATCAACATTTGCATAAGTAGTTGATGTTAGGGAAGCAACATGTAACATTTTAATTACATTTTGCTAAAATGAACGAAATGAACGAAATGACTCGAAAAAAAGATTAGTTCGTTTTGCTGAACGAGACTCAAAGATCCAAGTCGGCAAAATGATCCGAACCTCCCATCATTACCGAAAAGCAAGTATTCCCAAATCAAACAGGGAGTTACATAAAGCTTAAAGCAAGAAATGTGATGAGTTTGGGGGAGGGGCAAATGAAACTCAATGGTGTATGGGAGAGATACAGGTGAAATATCACTGGATGTGGCCGGCCAAATGAAATATAAGAGCGTGTTGGGGAAGGGGCAGGTGAAATGTGACTTGATGTAGGCGAGGGGCAAATAATACATAAGAGGGTGTGGATGAGGGGCAAATGAAACTCAAAGAGTGTTTGTGAGAGGTGTGAGTGAAATGTCATGGGATGTGGGGGAGGGGCAAATGAAACATAACAGGATGTGAGGGGGCAAATGGAAACGAACAGGGTGTGGGGGACAGTATGGGCAGGGGCAGGTTAAGTGTGACTCACTATAGGGGAGGGGCAAATGAAACGAAACAGAGTATGGGGGCAGGACAGGTAAAATGTGACTGGATGTGGGGAAGGGGCAAATAAAACTCAACAGTGTGTGGGGGTTAAATGTGTCTCAATGTAAAGGAGGGGCAAATAAAACATAACAGGGTGTAGGGTAGGGCCAGGTGAAGTTTGACTGGATATGGGGGTGGGGCAAATAAAACTCAACATTGTGGAGGAAGATCAGGTTAAATGGGACTCAATCTAGGGGAGGGGCAAATGAAACTAAACAGTGTGGGTGGGTGCGTGATTGTGGGGGAGAAATAGATTTTTTGCACTTCACTAAAAGATCATGACAGAAATTTTTCTTTTTCATGTAAATAGTTTTAATGAGTTTGTTTAGTGCCCAAGCTGATTAAGACATTTTTTTTAAAGACACCTTTAAAATTCGCATTGGTTTCATGAAGAATCATAAAGAAACCCATTTATCCAAAAACGTGATAATGTTCTCAAACGTTCAGTTTAAAAGCCTCCATTTTGCAACCTGTTAACTCACACACAGCTCACAGTTTTGCTATCTCACTCTTCCAAACTCGCATCTCCACTTTCTCCGCCACTGCAATCCTCTTTCTGATCCGCGCTTCCTCTTGTGATTTCATTCCGGAGGATTTATGTCATTTTGTGTTACAAATCTCTTTCATATATTCTCCGCAACCAAAGTCGTCTGGAGTTTTTCCTTGCAGTCCTAATGCATTTCTGTGAAACCGACCACGCGTGACTGTAAGCTGCTGAAAATCATCTGGAAGAGACGACGACTTAAGTGTTTTGAGGAAGTTCTTTTAAATGTAGCTATATTTTTACGATAGTTTTGACAAATAATCAATACTTTACGTTGTTACTTACACTTAATACAATAATTAACTGTAGCTAGCATGCGGTTCCTTACAGTCTTACAATTTCCATGTCTTTACCCATAATGCAGTGGTGTCATTTCCTTGCTATTCAGGGTTAGGGTAAGTGAGCTAACACTAATAGTAGGTAAGGATGAAAACATTAGCATAAGTGTTAGCAACAGCTTGCCCAAAAAATAAAAAAATGAAGGTTAGTTATATTTGATTATCTTAACTCAGGTTAGCATTTGAATCCCGACGAAGTCACAGTGGTGGTGTAGGGGGGTGGGGGGGGCTGGTTAACATTAGCGGTAGCCTTATGTCATAGCACACATAAGTTGAAGACCTGCTTACAGTGTTGGCCTTAACATTTCAACATCACAACTGATGAATAAGATAGCTGTTGAATCTTTAAGTATAAATATTAGCATTATTATACTGATTCATGGCTGATTAGAAGTGGCATTAGCATTAGCATCACTAGCAAATTACATTAGTTACAATATCTTCTTTGACAGTTGCAGTGAGTTCATTTAACACTCATTAAAATCCAATTATAAATAACTTAGCATTCTCAGCATGACTTGTAAGAAATTGTTGATGAAAATGTTGATGGTTTTCAGATTAATAAATGAGAACTCATCAGTGGACAGGAATCTGAAGGCATAATTAGCCTTGGGGGGAAAACAAACCCCGATATGATTCCTGCTAGCTTATCGCTAGTCACGTTACTATAACTGGAAATCACAGTACTCAGTGGTACCTCAACTAAAAACAAAAATAGCATAAACTCTCTTGTGGTGAAGATGTCAGAAAACATCAGATGTCAGAAAGTTCCCAAAGTTCTTCATCAGCATCTATGTTTTTGTCCTTGTTCATAACCGAGGGCGTGTTTGGATTGCTAACACGGCTAGTTCTCGCAAATATTAAGCCCTCATTAGCGACAGAGATAGACGCTGATGTCGATTCTTGAGCTTCTCAGACTTCTGCTGGATTTTACCCTGAGCTGAGTAATCACAACAAAGCGGGGATTTCAGACAAATCTGGGAATCTGTCCTGCGATTCCACACTGCCCCCTAGTGGATCACGGGGCCGCTGCAGCTCGAGGAACAGCAGCCAAAACAGCAGCAACTAGGAAAGTTTTAATTATTCTGCAGTAATTAGATTATTCAAAGGATTTGTAACACCTTGTCAGGTGTGAAAGTGACTCCCTCTCTCTCTCTCTCTCTCTCTTTCTCTCTTTCTCTCTGTAGATGGGGTGATGAGTACCCCTGTTGGAAACGATACCTCAATCCTACTGGCATGAAATGATTAACGATAGGAAGAAGTGCAACACTTTCTACAACCATCGGGAACACCTACGGTGTGTGTATGTGTGTGTGTGTGTGTGTGTGTGTGGTGCTTAGTCATACATCCCTCGACTTGACAGGTATTTCATGCGCTCCGCACTTCAGTCTCTGGTTGCCATGGAGGAGGTTACAAAAGGAGGTGGGAACTTCAGAGCTGTCAATCAAACATCAAACATTTTGTCAGTTTTTTTATTTTTTTTGTTTGAGAGCGAGTGTTGCAGTCAAAGTGTGTGAGAGTGTGAGAGAGAGAGAGATTCTGAATCAGAAAGAGTGATGAAAAATAAAGAAATACTGTTGTTTGAACCTTTGTTTAGAATATACACACACACACACACACACACACAATTGTCTCCGATGAAAACAGAAGGAAAATAAAATAATTATCTGTCTTAGCATTTAAATATTCTGGCGGCACAGCGATGTAGTGGTTAGCACAGTGGCCGCGCACCTCCAGGGTCCGGGTTCAATTCCTGCCTCAGGGTCTGTATGCATGGAGTTCGCATGTTCTCCCCGTGCTTGATGCGTTTCCTCCGGATGCTCTGGGTTCTTCCCACAGTCCAAAGACATGCAGGTTAGGCTAACTGGCAAACTAAAATCGCCTGTAGTGTGTGAATGTTGACTACCACAGTTGTAAAATGTGAATAAATACAATGGTTACCACTGGCCTCCACGGTCCATAGTCGTACTACAGAGATTCCTAGATGGATGGAAGGATTTAAATATTCTGCTCTCACAAGTTGTTATTCTGGTGAACAAATTAACCCAAAATGCGTCTCAGATAAGTTAAATGTTTTGCTGCTTGCTTGTCACTAAAGTGCCAAAAATTATTTCTCACAATTTTATGTAAACCTAAAAAGCATGAACATCTCTCTCTCTCTCTCTCTCAGACATAAATTTCTGAATGTGAGGACAGTGAGTGCAATAAGAGTAATTCTGAGAGAAAATTGCTAAAAAAAAACAAATAATAAATTATAGCATTTTTTCCAAAAAGTGAGGGCATTTTAAAATGTGAATAACGAATAAATAATTGTGTGAATGTGAAAACATGTTGTCTGAATATGAACGCATTTTGAGTTTGAGTGCGTTCTGTGCAAATGCGAAAGAAAAAACCTGCCTCATGAATTTGCCACGCCATGTTCGAGCGAATGAACCGAGCCGGACCGATCGCTGCATTGTTGTTGCAATGTTGCATGTACGTCTAGGAGCTGTTTAAAACTTGTTTGCGTCAGTGGAAAACCAACTGAAGCAAGTTTGTTGCATTTTGTGCAAGTTTAGTGAAGACACAGCACCAGAGGTTGCAAGAATGTTATCAAGGACGGTAGCAAGAAGAAAAAGGAACCGCTTTCAGTTTTGTTTTTAAAGCAGCCGGTGCCAAGAGGAATCATAAATTAAGGTCAAGTGAGGTTTAATGTCTATTTACTGTATTTTACTTCATTTACATGGCTTTTTAAAAAAGTTTTGATTGTTTTTATATGCAAAAAAATATGATTATAGTGTTGGAAATTGGTAATATTGGTAATATTTTTGGGCGGTTGGAACGGATTATCTGCATTTACATTATTTCCTATAGGAAAATGTGTTTCACAATACAAAATTTCACATTAAGAACTCGCCTCCAGAATGGATTAAACTCGTACGCCAAGGTACCGTTGTTAATAGAATTTATTAAATGAGAATAATGAAAATTAAAGCATTTTGTGCAAAAGTATGATCATCTCGACTGAGCACAAGAGCATTTTATGTGCAAGTGAGAGCGTTTGATTTGAATGCAAAAGCATTAGTACGAGAGTCAGATCTACTAAAATGTTGAATTTAGATGAATGCTAGAGGTAGAATATTAACCGTGCGAGAATTTTTTGTTACAATCTGAGCATTTTGTGTGAATGTGAGAGCATTTGTATAAGAAGAAGCAGTAAATTATTTAACGTGAATGGACTTTGAGAGAATTTTAAAGCATTTGGTGTGAAAGTAAGGCCTTGTTCACACGGGCGTTAAAATCGAAGGTTTTTCTGGCGTTCGTAGCGTCCGGTGAGCGCGGATCAAGCGCCGAGGGTTTTCTACACATAGGAGTCAATGATTGTGTTCACACGGACTTTGGTGACATGCGTTTGTCTGGCTGCGCATTTATACGGCGTCAAAAAAACGTTGCATGCAGCTTTTTCTTATAGTTCAAATCCCAACGAACGCAAGGAAAAAACGCTTCTAGTGCGTTTTCTTCGCGTTCATTTTACGCTTCGGAGGACTGGATATATCCCATGATCCTACATGCTATACATAGGGAAATG